>CAUYLG010026367.1:0-130964 GCA_963573385.1 Cacajao melanocephalus | reverse complement strand
CCCCCCCCCCCCCCCCCCCCCCCCCCCCCCCCCCCCCCCCCCCCCGCGGGGCGCGCCCCGCCCCGCCCCCGGGGGGGCCCGCGGGCGCGGCAAGATGTAGATGGGGACATTCCATAGGAGGGGGCAGGGATGCAGAAGAATACAGCCATGCTCAAGAAATGGAGTTGTTAATTTAAGAAAGTCTTAAAATTCTCATTGATCTGAATGGCTTTTCCATTCATGCTTTTACATAGGTTTCACATCACTGCTTCAGCAAAGAGCCACAAATCTAGATTCTTTGCTTTATTCTCACCTAGTTTTTTCAGATACAAGAGATAGAGGATTAAAAATATAAGTTCATAGGGGACAGATACTACTTGCAAAATGCCAGTGAACCCTGATTGAGGAAAACAGTGCTAATCAAACAGGGTTAACCTGTGAATCTGGGGCAGGTTGAAGAAGAAAAGTTTAGGCATATTTAAGACTCTTCACTTCTCTTTTGTATTAGCAAGTGGTTCATTTTGTCTTACTCTGTTTGAGCCTATGAATCTTCTCTACCTCTATTCATTGGCTTCTGCTTTTCCTAAAATTGGTAAATTTGATTCTGCATTTCTCTGCATTCCTGACTTTACTTTTTTATGTGGTAGTGTTTCCAAATCTTGTCTAGAAGCCCAACGTAGATTAACGTTGCTTCCTTCCTTTCAGTGGTTCTCAACCCTGTGTGGTACCACCTCTATAGAAATGGGAAGGAGGCTGGGCATGGTGGCTCACGCCTGTAATCTCAGCACTTTGGGAGTCTGAGGCGGGCAGATCACAAGGTCAAGAGATCGAGACCACCCTGGCCAACATGGTGAAACCCTGTCTCTACTAAAAAATAGAAAAATTAGCCGGGCGTGGTGGTGTATGCCTGTAGTCCCAGCCACTCGGGAGGCTGAGGCAGGAGAATTGCTTGAACCCAGGAGGTGGAGATTGCAATGAGCCGAGATCATGCCACTGCACTCCAGCCTGGCGCCTGGCAACAGAACGAGACTCTATCTCAAAACAAAAAACAAACAAACAAAAGAAATGGGAAGGAGTCATAGTTTTGGTTGTCACAATGACTGAGGGATGCCACAAGCATTTAGTGTGGGAGAGGGATGCCAAATGCTAAAAGTCATACAATTCTTGGGATACTCTGGCAAAATAATTTTCTCATCCAAAATGCTAATAGTCCTCTTCATTGAGAAGTATCTTCTTTTGATGTCTTTATTTGTGGACTTATAAAATAGGTCCAAGTACTTTAGCAGAATGGACTAAAATTCTTTCACCTATAGTCCAGTATATTGCTTTGTACAGTGTTTTTACAAATTAGGAATCAAAAGGAGCTTGTTAATATAATAATAGATTTATTGCTGTAGTCCAAGAATGCAGAAATCTAACCCTAGCTCCCCTGCCTGCTTAGGATGCTGTTTTCCTTACAAGAGCTTCACAAGCATTTTACAAATTGTCTTTATCCATAATCAGCCTGCTTCCTCCCATATCCCATCCGCCAAGAGTGCAGAAAGTTCTGCACAGAAAGAGTTATAGAATGGGAAAGAAAATGTCACTTCATTAATAGTTGAACAAATGCTTGATACATCAAGGAGAGCATTTAAAAAAAAAATTTTGTATTGGAGACTAGGGTTTATATTTGGTGACCTATGCTGAGCTGTTTACTCCTACTCAGTCCACACCCTAACCTGCTATCCACCCCTCCATCCTCATAAACACAGACCTTTCCAAGTGGCTAGATTGAGGAAGAAAGTTAAAGACAGAAAGAAATATCACGAAGTAGCTAGGGTAAGTCTTAGTTTCTCTATTTGTTCTAATTTATTAGCCAAAGGACAAATGTATAAGGAATCAGAAATGGAAAAATAGAGAAATCTGACTGTGATCACCCCCAAGATCCAGGCCCTATCTAGTCTACATCCTAGAGACAGATGCAACAGCCAGAATGTAAAGAAGACAAGGTTGAGCTTCCCAGCTCTAAGTATAGAGACTCTTAATGCTATAGTAATCCTGCTCAGTAGAACACTGTGACCTAAAGAATGACCCTTTCTCTGACCCCTCATTTCCTTTCCTCCTTCAGAGAGATGAAGAATCAAGAACGGGGTCAGCAGAAACAGGCCTTGGAAGATGAGTGGAAGAACACACATGCCCAATATCTTAAATCCGTATGTGCTTTTTGATCAAACGTGACCATAAATAGGATTTTTGGGTGTCTTGACTTGAAATTTGGTTTGGAGATATGAGGTGAAAGATGAATCCATCTGGAAGATTACGAGGAGCAAACATAGTCAAGGGAAGAAAGGTCAACCAGCTATCTAAGGGCAGAATCGGCAATATTTGATGATGAAGTGGATGTGGAAGCTGGGGAGAAGAGGGAGTCAACTTAATAACTGGTTTTCAGAGTGGGGCTCCTGACTAAAATGCTTAATATAGAATGAGAAACATGTTTGGTGCAAGAAAATTTCTTTTTGGCATCAGTTAAATCTAGATGAGGTGGGGTATCCAGATGAAGATGCCCAGGAGGCAATTGGTGTATGTGCCAGGCATTCAGTAAAGAAGTCTAGGTCATGTATTTCCTTTTCAGACACTAAGCTTCTACTTATTCTTTATGGTCCAACCCATATGTTTTCTTTTACTGACCCAAATGGACAGAGTTACATGTAATTGTTGTTCTCAACACATTTTATACCACTTCTGAGAAAGCAGTTATCTTATTTTGTTATTCCTTATTGTTTTCATTTCTTTCATTATACATGAAGTCCTAGATCATGACATCTTTACAACCCCAGTAGTTAGCACAGCCTAAATAATGTTTATTGAAGTGAAATTAATGAATATTTTTGTTAAATGATTGATAGAATATTTTGATAAATTTGGTAATTCATATGATATTTAAGGCAACTGGCAGGTGGTAGTTTCATAACTACTCAATATTCTACAGTCATTGGGTTCTTTCTTGTTTCCTAAAGGAGCCACACTGACTCCCATTTTAGATCATGAGTGTAGACAGGAGTTCCTCTGCCTGGTATGCTGTTACTTCAAATATTCTTACTGTTATTCCTTATTTTCATACAATCTCAGAGAGGCACTACAATCTAAAGGAATGCCATCCCAATTCAGAGCCCTTTAACTTATCACCCTGCTCTGCTTTCTTCATTGCACATATCACCATCTGATTTATTTATTTGCCTACTGTCTGTCTGCTCCCACACAAAGTTAGGTCTGTGAGAACAGAGACCTCCTTTGTCTTAGGCTCTGCTAGGTCCCTACTGCCTAGAAGTTGGCCCTCAATAGGTATTTGTTGACTAGTAAATGTGAAGCAGATTATCTCCAAGGAATAGAGACGTTGCCGTGAACATTTGTAAAAACCTCTGGATTTGCTCCAATTTGGATTTATGCATTGGGAAATAAAGACTTATTTGGTAGTTTTCACATCCTCATGTGTTTTTCTCTCTACCTGCAGTTTTCCACTTTAGTGAATCCTGCAGCACTTTATTTTCACAGCTGAGTTGCTGTGATTACAACTTCAGTGATGATAGACTGGATTCTTTCTAGGATCTCTTTGTTGGAGATTTTATCTTCTTTAGCGTCACCCATGAGCAGGAACAAAAAATAAGTATGCCATTATGGCAGGTTCACGAATCTCCTCTACATCAGCAGGAAAATAGAACATCTGAAGGAACCATATGCAGTACAATTGTTGCTGCCTCAAGAAATGTGACCAAGACTCTGTAACACCCTGTCTGCACAGTTTGTAAACTGCCTAGTTAAATCTGGACTCAAACTGTGTTACCACTTTTAAACTGTGTTAAATTTCTTAGTACTTTAGACTTGATAGGGTGAACCCATTTACTGTGACAAAAGGATTACCTTTAAGTCGGTTTTCTGTTTTAAGTAAGTAGTATTTAAGTTGTATTTCTCCTTTAATGAGTCTAACAAAAGAGAGCTATAGTTTGTTACCTATGGGTGAGATTAAAGGAAAAGAGGACTCTGAAACACATGGGATTCTAAGAGGAACCACCATGAGTACATGTGCATTCCAGCACTTAGTAGGTGTTGGGAAGTGTATTAAAAAGTCATTAGAAGCACGCCTGTAATCCCAGCTCTTCGGAAGGCCGAGGTGGGTGGATCACCTCAGGTGAGGAGTTCAAGTCCAGCCTGGCCAACATGGCAAAACCCTGTATCTAGTAAAAATACAAAAATCAGCTGGCAGTGGTGGTGGGTGCCTGTAATCCCAGCTACTTGGGAGGCTGAGGCAAGAGACAAACTTGAACCCGGGAGGCAGAGGTTGCCGTGAGCTGAGATTGCACCTCTGCACTCCAGCCTGGGCAACAGAGTGTGACTCCATCTCCAAACAAACAAAAAAATTATTAGAATGATGGGGCCTGGAAAAACCAATCTTGGGTCATGAATACATATTCAAAAGTAGATTAGAACATTTATAAGCTTAAATTTGAAATTTTGAAAATATTTTCTTTTAATCTGCATAAGTCTAAACATTTGCCTTTCCTTAATAATTTTGAAATTAGTACTCATCCAAGGGGCTGGCAATCATGGCAAGTGGCTATTAATGACTGATTTAAAAAATAATACTAATTGCATTCATCAATTCATTTTTATATTTTTAAAAGTCCTCCAACATTTTTTCTTATTCTCCTTTGCTCATAAGCTTCAATATCCATATTCTCTGATCCTTACTTTGGTCTTTAAAAATACCTGTTGCGTCTCCCTTATCCAAAATGCATGGAATGAGAAGCATTTTGGATTTTGGGCTTTTTTTCAGATTTTAGAATATTTGCATTATACTTACCAGCTGAGCATCCCTCCTCTCCTTTGCAACAGAGTGCTAATATTCTCTTCTGTCTTTTTTGTTTTGTGTGATAGTCTATTCCCACCTTCTTCTGGAAATTAACATCTATGCCAACAGCAGTTCTCTAAATTTGTCCTCAGCTTTCACGTTTCATTCTTCAAAGATCTCTTGAGATTTTTGGTTTCTATGCTCCACTTAATTTTGCTTTAGAATCTTTAACTACTTGTCCAGTCCCAAGAAACCCGTCAAACTTCACATGTCTTTACTGACAAATGGACATTGAATTTTTCATTGATTTTACTGATCTCTTGGGAGGTGTGCTCCCTGAAGGCAGCACTTTTATTTCCAGTGAAAAAGGCACAGTTAAGCAATATGGGAAAGGCATTTCTGAATTTTAGGAACAGTCCTAAAAATTGTGTTTGGGTCATTTCTCTCTAGAAAAAAATCAATTTTATTTACAAAGCAAAATTATTTTATTCCTTACAATATCAGAGACAGTTTTGCTACTATTTATATTTAATCTTTTGCCCTATGTCAAATAATTAACTCTGAGAAGAGGAGATCTTTGAAATAAACTTATTCTGTACCCTATGGACAAAGACGAGTTCTTTGGAAGCCTTTAGTTGTATCTCCCTAAGAACTATGAAGGAGGACAATAGGCAACGGAGTTCAAAAAATTTTGTTCCTTTTTTTTTTGAAAACTCAACTCATTTATGCTCTCCAGTGTCTCATCTCCATACTGCTCTGTGTTTTACTTCTGAATCAAACTTCCTTGCTTCCAAAATATTTTCTCTGTGACTTCTGGAAATCTCATTAGAGGACATTTACTCTATTTCTTTGCTTAATTAAAATTCAGCTATCGCTATGAGGACACTGCTTCCCTTGACATGTGCTCAACTGAAAGCTGGTCATTTTCCCAAAGGCTAAGGTATCATAGAATTTATTTAATAGAAGTGGGTTGGCATAATTTTAGCTCCATTTTTCCTATTCCCAGCCACTATTCCTCTATTTTAATATAAAAGCCCCTTCTTTACTGTCTATCCATCTAACTGTAATGTCTTGTAACAACAGCCACATTTATTCCAGAACTTCCTCTCCACCCAAGTGACATCATTTTCTCATTTGGCTTCCCTTTCAAAGTCATGTGGTTGACTCATCTAACACCTTAACCTCATAGGTTCTTCATTTCCTCAGCTCTGAGACTTTTTCTTCAATTCAACCTCTCACTGTTTATGTCTTAGACTTTTTTTTTATGGATTCAACTGTTCCATATCAAAAACCATAAGCTTAAATATCCATATTATCTGATCCTTATTTTGATCTTTTAAAATGTTTGTTGAGGATCCCTTATCAAAAATGCTTGGGACTAGAAGTATTTTGGATCTTTTAAAAAACATTTTGGAATATTTGCATTATACTTACCAGTTGAGTATCCTTAATTTGAAAACCCAAAATCTGAAATGTTCCAATGAACATTTCCCTTGAGCATCATGTAAGTGCTCAAAAAGTTTCAGATTTTGAAGCATTTCAGACGTCAGATTTTCAGATTAGGGATATTCACTGTTTGGTGGCCTTGGCTTGGGGCCACCATTTTATGTCCTGTTAGGGCTGCCTCTTCAGAGTCACTTCTTACAGCTGCTTCAGTGTAGGGAAGTAGCTGACAGGCTTAATGTGAAGATCCTCCCAGACTTTAGTCAACATCAATCTCAAGCCACAGGCAGAGAGTCTTCTTAGTGTAGTTATGGTTCTTTCCCGCCCTGTTTCATGTTGGCTAGCTCCAGCTTGAGTTCCTCTTTTGGAGCCTTTACTAAAAGCAGCAAGAAGCAAGCATCTTATAGCAAACACCTGAAATGTCTTCTTCCATGTTCTTTGGAGTTAGAGGTTCAAGCGGCATGTGTTCTACCTTCCATGACATCATAGATGGTGGTTTTAACAAACATTTGTCCATGGCCTAGCAAAACTCACCAGCTGTATCACTGTCACCTGCTGGAGAATTCTGAGTAAATGCCACATATTTCAGATTCTGTTCTGTTCAGCTCCTTTTCCAGGCACAAAGTTTTGTGTTAGTTAAGGTATCGGTTTGCTGGCTGTAATAGGAGTTCAAAATAAGAGTGGCTTAGACAAGAAAAGAGACTCCCTGTCACATAATATAACAAGTTGTTAAGGCGGCATAGCTTTACAGGGTGGTCAATACTTGGGTATCTTCTATTTTTCTTCTATCCAGTCACTAGGGTATGGCCTTTGTGGCCCAAAAGAGCTCATCGCCACACCTGCATGTTAGCTAAGGAAAAGGGGAAAATACTCCCATTACTGACACTCACACACCAGTCACTAAAGCTGGTCACATGACTATTGAGGGCAAGGGCAGCTGGGAAAACTGCAATGCATTCTGGGTATTAGTGAGGAGGCAGCCACACTCATCTACTCTGATATTGAGAATTATATGTGATTGCTTTTAATTTTCATGTTAAACTTATCATTATGTGACTTGTAACACTAAAGAAAAAATACACAAATAAACTAGATAATCTTTTCCACTCCAGTCATGTGACTACCAGTCTTTGATGGAGTTTCAGCCTGACAGAG
The DNA here is from genome assembly GCA_963573385.1 of Cacajao melanocephalus. Taxonomy (NCBI): domain Eukaryota; kingdom Metazoa; phylum Chordata; class Mammalia; order Primates; family Pitheciidae; genus Cacajao; species Cacajao melanocephalus. The sequence goes on along the minus strand of CAUYLG010026367.1, from coordinate 123,562 downwards.
ATGAGAGGCAGAGGTCACAGGATAGGAAGATTTGAATTTGACTTTACGTTTAAACACTTTCTTAATAACTGAGTCCAAAAATTAAATTTAAAAAACTTGCTTAGTATTTCCCTCTATCTCTAGGTAGCCCTACATTAACATTATCATGAATACATTCCATTTAAAGACCTCCTCGAAAGGATAGTTCACAAATTCCCTCTTTTACTATTTCTCGGTTTTCTAGTCAAAACAAATACCTCAAGTTGGGCCTTTCTTTTATGTAAGGGTGTGCAGTCAAGAAAAACAAATTCTATATGGAACTGACATGATACTAGAACATAAACTTTTTGAGAATTGAGGTTGCACGTTTTTCAGATTAGTAGATTCTTTGCAATTTTTTGTTTTTTTTTGAGATGAAGTCTCACTTTGTTGTCCATCTCACTAGAGTACTGTGCCATGATCTAGGCTCACTGCAACCTCTGCCTCCCAGGTTCAAGCGATTCTTGTGACTCAGCCTCCCAAGTAGCTGGAATTACAGTGTGCCACCATGCCTGGACACTTTTTGCATTTTTAATAGAGACGTGGTTTTGCCATGTTGGTGAGGTTGTTCTCAAAATCCTGACCTCAAGTGATCTGCTGGCCTTGGCCTCTCAAAGTGCTGGGATTACAGGCATGAGCCACTGTGCCAGGCTGCAATTCTTTCAACTTAATCAGCCCTTATACACTCAAAAAGTTTCTTGGGTGTACACTTTCTCATTATCTATTTTTGTCAATGCATATATCTGAGGAAGGATAATGAGACTCTACTGTCACTAGAAGGACACTTAGATTATCAAGTGCAACACTTTATAGCCTATGTTGACTGTGCTCCCAAACTTCATAGAACTAAAGATGGGATTTTTCTGACTCTTTTTAACTTCCTAGAACTGGAGAGCCAGGAAGACAGAAATTTAACTTGGTACAAAGTTTATAACAGGAACATAATAGTTACAGAAAGCAGAATAGAAGAATCTTATTAAAGAAACCAAGACAGGCAGCTTCATCAACGTTTTGCTCTTGAACTCATGCTTTTTAAATATACTTATGTGCAGGGCTATTCTGAGGACCTACTATTCATTTTTCAAATAATTCACATTTTAATGTATTTACATAGGTAATTCACATGACATTATTTTTAGAAATCCTGACCTATTTAAACCTGTCATATGATTATCTATCGCTTAATTTCTGTGAAAAGCAATGAAGTCTGTCTGGAATCTAGCTATGATGATCTCTAATTTTATAGTTCTCTAACTTGTTTACACACTTACAATGACCTTTTATGTCTTTCCAACTATGTCATCTTCTATTGTTACATGGTTTGGGTTCAAATGTTCACCAATACATAGTGCTTGAAATGCACATTAAACACATATGAATAAGGGATAATATAAGTTGACACAGAAGCAGTAACACATGTAAGTTGCCATTTCTAGTTTCGTATCTCATAATTCAAAATCCTGGGGCACTGCCACTGAATCATTTATTCTCCTAATCATACATACCTAGACCCAATACCAGGCAATACCAGGATATTGAAAAAAATAAAAGAATGGAATAAGAAAATAGCCTCAGGAAACCAGCCTAAATGTATTTGAAGATGACAGATTGGTAGGTAGGTAGATAGGCAGACAAGACAGACAGACAGACAGATAGATAGATAGATAGATAGATACATAGATAGACAGACAGATAGATAGATACATAGGTAGACAGATACATAGATAGACAGATAGATAGGTACATAGATAGATAGATAGACAGATAGATAGATACATAGATAGACAGATAGATACATAGATAGATAGATACATAGATAGATAGACAAATAGATACATAGATAGACAGATAGATACATAGATAGGCAGACAGATAGATAGATACATAGATAGACAGATAGATAGATATTCCAAGGTAGGTAGGTAGACAGATGGATAGATAATTCCAAGACTATAAAAATATGAACCAATTTTAAAAATCATATGATCTTCTAATATTATGATGAGTTGTTATCTGCTTATATTAAATTCAAGACACATTCAAAGAGATTTTTCAGTGATAATTTTTTAATCAGAAGGAAGAAGTTTTAGATGCTACTTGAGAAAAGGACAAAGTATAGCTGAAGTTTCTCTTTTCTGCCAGTTGTTATTTCTGAATTACACTATCTTTCTGGCCATAAAATGAACAAAAGGATTCATTCACTTGTCTCATTAGGTATTAAGCATCAGTTGTTGATTCATTCATTTCACATGTTTTACTAGTGCCACTGAATACTGCACAGCCAAAGATGAAAGGCGAACCAATTCACAGGCCAATGAGAAGATGCACAATTGCCATTCAGGTACTGAGGGCTGCAACAAAAGAAGGGTGGTGAGGGCACTAATGAAATTCCTGCTATGTTCTGGTCATTGTAGTAGATTCGATCCATCCCAATAACAGCTTCCTGGAAAAGGCACTATTAATCCCCCAGAAAACTAAAATTCAGAGAGATTAAGTGACTTTCCCAAAATCACAAAACCAATATGTAATAGAGCCATAAATCAAATTCAGGCCTCTCTCACATCACAATTATTTTCTATCTGCTACACCAAGTGGCCTGAGTTTTGCAAGGTGCTCTCAGTGCCAAGGCATGAGCCCTGACCAGGGAGTCAGAGAAACTTTTTTTTTTAGATGGAATCTTACTCTGTAACCCAAGCTGGAGTGCAGTGGTGCGATTTTGGCTCACTGCAATCTCCTCTTCCCAGGCTCAAGTGATTCTCCTGCCTCAGCCTCCCGAGTAGCTGGGACTACAGACAGGCTCCACCACATCTGGTTACTTTTCTGTATTTTAGTAGAGCTGGGGTTTCACCATGTCGCCCAGGGCGGTCTTGAACCCTTGACCTCAGTCGATCCGCCACCCTCTGCCTCCCAAAGTGCTGGGATTCAGAGAAACTTTCATGAAGTGGGGACAGATGCAGTAAAGTCTTGCGGGATGAACATGAGTACCACAGGTAGACCAAGGTTGTGAAATATTTTCTGGGCAATTGGAAGCGCATGTGAAAGACATACAGATTTTGAGTAATGTCAAGTCTAGGGAATTGCAAGCCTTTTAGCACAAGAAAGCCACTGTGGACTATTGAGGCAGGATGCCTAGATTCAAATCCCAACTGCTACACTTCTAAGCTCTGTAATTTTGGCAAGTTTTTATCCAGTCTTTTTCTTATCTATAAAATATAGATAATAATAGTATCTACCTAATAAAGTTGTCAAAGATTAAATGACACAATATATGTGAAATATTTTGTAGAGTAATAGAAACCCAGGAAGGGCTCTAATGAATATTATATATTATTATTCTAAAGTAGTTGGAATACAATGTTCAAAGGAGATAGTGGCAGGAGACAAGTTTGAATTGAAAGATTGAGGACAGAATATAAAGTGCCTCCTATATTTTATATAATTGGAACATCATTGAAGGATTTAAAGTATTATTTATATGTGTATGTGTGTTTTATATAACTAATTCTAGTTCATCATTTTAAAATATCTTTCCGATGTCACTGTGAGCAATAGATGAGAAGAAGTGAATCCTGAGGTAAGGAGACCAGCTCTATGATTACTGCAATAATCCAGGGGGGGTACCATAAGGATCTCAACTGGAAATGAATCCGTCGTGATGGAGAGGAAGGACAGGCTGGAAAATACCTAGGAAGTAGTCTCAGCAGGACTTGGTTAACAGAGAGCAGAGGCAGGCTACAGGGGTTGGAGGTGCCAATCACAGAAATAGAGAAAATGGAAGGAGAAGCAGGCTTTGAAAAAGTGGCGTGTCTTGTAAAACTATGTCCTGTTAAAACAGTAAAAATTAATATATTCAGTCTCCAAATACAGGTACAATTCTGTTTGAAAGAGTTATCCAAATAATCTTGCTTGAAGTTTTCAGTTAAATTTCTTGTTAATAAGTAGGAGAAAACACTTAAAATTTTATTGAATAAAGCTAACATATCATTTAATATCATTTATAGGAAACTTATATAACACAAATATTCAATACTTATAGGTAAAGTATAAATTAATGGAAGGAGAGCACACACACAGAGGTTGCATTATGTTTATGATTTTATTAGTCAAGAATACAGAATTGAGCAGCTACATCAAGCAAAAGCAGATGCTTCACAATCCAGCATACAAATCCCTTGGCTTCCAAATTCTCGAAATAGGCATATAAATACAGATGACACTGTCAGAACAGAATGGGGTCTCACCAGATCTACAATGTTATTTTCTTGATATAAATAAGTACATGAATTACATACGGTCATTCAGTGCCAATTATCATTATTTCCTCTGGACTTACCTATCCATCTAAGGGGACTTTACACCAACACTGTATTTCAACTTACAAGAATATATGAAAGCATAGTTAACTTCTGGCTTATGACCTCAACTCAGGATCAACAAAGCAGTCCTCTTGGGGAAAGCCCATTTCACTACAATTTAAAGTCATTGTAAGCATTAAATAAAAGCTAACTACTTGTCATCAAGTATGTTATAATGCAGTTAGAAAATGAGATTTCAGATGTTGATTTTTAACACAAACCCATTAATTCTGACACCTAAGACAAACACTAGTCAACACGAATGAAGAAACTTTGGATTAGTGGTATATGTCTTCAGATTTCTGTAACATTCATAGACTCTTCAATGTCTTAGGTACTGAAAATTTTTAAAACCATTGTTTTGTCTAAAAAACAATGATACCCATCCAAAACTCATTTTTCAGTACAAAAACATAGTCATAAGTAGAATATTATTCTTATATTAAGATGTTAATATATGTGAAATTTAATACTTCCTTTAAAGTATGAACATTTATCCAATTCATAATTTCAATGAAAGAGTATGCCTAAGAGAAACTGTTATAATAACCACAAGGACTACACAGAGCAGTTTCAGCACCAGGGATAGTAATCTTCCTGGATAGCAGTGAATCCTCTAACACTGATGAGTAAATCCTTTGTGTCTAACTTCAAATTAATCGTTAGGTTTATGTGAATGAGTATAACAGGATAAGAGCATAGGCACAAAGAAAACATTCAAATTTGTTGTTGTTGTCCTTGCTATTATTCTTGTTATATGTGAGGCCGATATGATAAAAGATACTGATATAGGTCAAAGACATCTATTAAATATGGAAAATTAATGACTCTAAGTAAATATTTCTGGTTTTATACACATTAATTTAAAATACAACCTAACGATGGACCACTATTTCTCAATACAACAAAGAAAAACATGAAAATCATGAAGTTCTTCAATCAAACTTAAGTAATACTTATTGCAAACATAAAACATAAAAAACAACATATTTTTAAAGAAATATTATCTTTCTAAACATAGCCATATGATTCCTGTGTATTAGAATTTTTCACAGGAATTTTAACTAGAATATTTTTTCTACATGCTTTAAAGAATAAAACAATTTGAACTGTTGACCAACAGCAATATATTATATACTATTGTATATATTTTGAAGTGAGGGTAAAAAAGGACACCAAAGCCTCAAGGAAGTTAAACTATAAATTAACTTACAGAATTAATTAATTAGGAAGTTAAACTATAATTAACTTATAGAAATTACCAAAAAGTGTTAATGTCCACCCCAAGAATGACTATAAATCTATTAATTAGAATTTCCATATATCTCAATTTCTAATGTGCAACTGTTTTGAAAAATTTGGCAAATCTGAAAAAATCCATTAATATGTAAATAAATATATCTACATTAATATATATCCTTTATTAATCCTTTATTAGATACTAGATAATCTGGGTTCTGCACAGTTTTGTATCTGGCCATTTATTTGTTTTACATGCCAGTAACAAATATACCATTATTTGAAGCTACCAATACCAATATATTTTTAATCAGTGGGGCCAGTTCTATGCTGACATGTTATGGTTACTACACCAATTTATAGTCAAGAGATATCTGAGTGTGATGCTGGATCTAGGAAACTAGTGCTTGTAAACCGAATCACCAGGAATGCATGGATGAATGGCCAAAATTTAGGAAACATACAGGGTGATAAACCAATGATCCATTAACCTAACAGTATAATGGTTCTCAGGAATCAAGGGGAACAAAATTGGTGGGAGAAGAAATACACGATATTTGCAGAAAAAAGCAACTTGCTGCTGAGGCCAGATTCCTTACTGGCATGCCACTCCTCTATCCTGGGGGTAGCCAGTCCTGAGTGAGCCTGGCCTGAGGTTTGCTGGTGATCACTACACATGCCTACCTAGTGGCATTCCTTGGTCAGTTTTGAAAGTAGAGATAGAAAGCAAACAAACAGTTACCTAATGACAGTAATTCTCTCCCTTCCACAGAAGAGTTTTGCCCAGCATTCACATGCATGTTGCTACAGAACAATTGATTCATTAATTAACTTAACCAGTTACTTAGTAAACTCAGGTCATGGTAAACAAGAGAGGAGGCAATGCTTTCATTCCCAGCTGAAATCATACATATTGAGGATCTAATAATGAGTGCATACATCACCAATTGATTTTTTTTACTTTCAAAATATTTTGTGGTATCATGAAAATTTGGTGTAAATCCTAAGGGATATTTTTCTACAGATTTGACGAAGCTTTATCTTGCTGTCCAATTACAAAATGAATGACTAGAAAGATTCTTCTAAAAACTGGCTAAGATATTTATTGCCAGAATTTTCTTGAGGAGAAAATTCTGTCCTCAATAAATTCTGTCCTTTTCGGTTTGGCTCCACCTATATTCCGTTACCTCAACTATGTAATCCTGAAGACCTGTCCCTCAGGAGCCAATGCTTTCCTTCAAAGGATCCTTATACATACTCTGGAGCTGACTCACAAAACTGCCTTGCTGCATTTTTGAGGATCTCAAATTTGGCCTCTTGTTTATATTATCCTTCTTTTTGTTTATCACATCTCCACATTCCTGTTTACCAAAATCTATATTGCCTTCCTATTCCATTCTTGAGGATACACGGTCACTACAACGGTCTTTTCAGGTTTGCCCCAACTGTGGCTTGTGTGAACAGTTTTGATTCCTTGCCATTTCCTTCCCGATCACTAGCTCTGGGCATGGAACCTGCCTAGCTCCTTCTAATATCCCCCACAACTTGTCATATACTTTATCCAAACCAGTTTCCTGCTCTGAGTCTACAGCCGTGACTCACTACTGCCTGTATTTCCAGATCACTGGAATTACTGCTCCATTCCAGATTGCTGCCAGAATTAATTCTATTTCTTTCTCTGTAATACTTTATACTTTTCAAAAAAGGAACATAATTTATCTCGTTTGTGCTTACAACGAGAGCTTATAATGAGAGCTATTCATTCCCATTTCATTGGTAAGAAAATCAGGACTCAAAGAGGCCAAGTAATTTACTTAACACCACAGTGATGATTTAATACCTTGAATGCTAGTTTTGAGGACCTTATTGTTCCCTAAAAATCGTGTTTCAGGGAATTCAGCAGTCCTTTAGAAGAATGATTTTATTCTGACTTTAAAACTTTTTGTTTTTCTTTCTTTAATATGTGACATTGCCTTGTAATGTAAGTAATCTGTATCAAACTATTGAATGTATTGAATTGTTAGAATTTTTACTTTTTAAGTTCTTTCCTCCTTTCTTTCATTCATCCAGATATTTATCAAGTACTTAACATGTATTAATCAATGAGCATAGTATATTGCTTCAGAGTTTATTTATAAGCTATAATCCCTGCCTTCAAGTAGTGCTAATCTAGTCAGGAAAAAAATCATATAACAAATTATTACAAGATTCTATTTTTTTCATAACAATAAATACCATATAAAAGTATCACTTTCTGAAATCATATTATTAATATACATTTTACTAGTTTATTGTCTGTGACCTCTATTAGAATATAAGCTACATGAGGACAGGGACTTTGTTTCATTTACTGCTATATTTCCTGTACCTTGAAACTATACATGGCTTGCAGAATACATTCAATAAATATGTATAGTAAGAAATAAAATGTTAGTTCTCCTTTAGGCTTTTAAAAAATTACATTATGTTTCTAGTGAATGAAGACTACTTATTAGATACCACATGAGTGGCTCTCATTGCACAATCAGCACATGGTACTTATAAGATGCTACATGAATTCAATGTATTTCACTTACAAATTTTGTTCTTTTTAGTTGAACTTATCAAAAAGGTCATATGTGTTATATTATTTAACAGACACACAATCTTTTAAATATAGAATTAATGTATTTAACAAACATGTATTGTTAGAAATATATAATGTCTCTTTAATGTTATCCCATTTCATGTTTTCCTGCCTGGATTGTCATTAGTATGTTTTCTGATGATTCTAAAATGAATGCTACAGAATTGCTACTGTAAAAATTATTAATTTACTAGTTTATTTAGTAAATTTGAATTTCATTTTAGGTTAAGGCTTATGGTCACAAGGCTTGAAGGGCTGATGTATCAATTATACTGAGTACTTGTTGTTTATATCAACTACTTTTGTTTGTAGTGGCTGCCTTCTAAGTTCCAGTGCATCTCCGTTCTTAAATCTGTTCCGTGTTATATGTGATTATATTTCCTTTGGCATTTTTCTTAAACGTCAAACAGATTACATTCCCCAATTTTAGAGTGCTGAGACAATGTCTTTATTGTTATCTTTCAAAATAGTTAACAGTAATAACCACAGGTGTAAAGTTAATGTGTATTTTATAGTGATTCAATATAAGATGCTTTCAGTTTAGGCATTAGTAGAGGTTTTTTTTTTTAAAAGAAAAAACTTATCACATGACATTTCTAGTGAGTGAAGGCTACTAATTAGATACTACTTAAAGACATTATGACTTTTATAAATATTTCTGGGTAAGACAATTTCAAAGAGGAAATAGGAAAAGAAAGTAGAGGTACAAAAATCTGCTGTTGACTCACGTTTTAAAAACTGGAAGCTACGTGGATAATCTTTGCCATATCTAGGAAGTACACGCCATATGAGTGCTGCCACAGTGTTGTGGGTCAATGTCAACATATACACCTAAGAAATAATTTGGAAAAGTTAATCTCATGAAATGCCACTGTCCCTTTAAAGAAGAAAGTCAGGGAAAACCCTCTGTCTTCGCATAAACTTAAAGTACTGACCTTGTTTACGAAGAAAGCAGATAACAAAAGATTTTTAATGAAAAGGAAAAGGAAATAGATATTGAAAAGTCTGGTTTAAACCATCAGATACATTTTGATAGGCTGTTTACTTCTATTGGTTAGTAAATTATAAAGAAATATTTTGTTATGTGTTTGCTCTTTTGTCTTTTTATTTTTATAAAGCTGCAGATAAAAAGACTTAGTTTATAATATGCCTTCTTTCCCTATGACTAGCAAAAAGCAAAGTTATATTGTTAATTTTACTTAATGTAATTAAATGGATAAAACATTTAAGTTTGAGATAGGAATAGAAATCATTAAGACTATCGTAGGATAAGCAAACGTTGAATATATATCAGGCTATTCTCTAAACAAACAAAACACTACAGAAGACATTGATATCCTATTTGCTCTTTGAAGAAGGGAAAGCCAAGTTAATGAATGAAGAAAAAATAAGTGGAGATTAGTGTATTTATTTGTGTAATTTGAAAACTCACAAAAATTGTACTAAGCCCTCTTTTTGCACTAAACTATAATCCCTTCTATCACCTATTGAGCACTGATTACAGGCACTGTCTAAATGCTTTATATGTGTTATCTCTTTAAATCCTGCAGGCAATGAAGATGAGGTAGTTACAACAGTACCCCCTTATCCATGGTTTTGCTTTCTATGGTTTAAGTTACTCATGGTCAACTGTGGTCCGAAAATAATAAATGAGAAACTCCAGAAATAACAATTCATAAGTTTTAAACATTATGCTATGCTCAGTAGCATGATGAAATATCGCACCATCCCACTCCATCCTGCCTGAGACATGAATCAGCCCTTTGTCCAGTGTATCCTCATTGTACCCGCAACCTGCCCCTTAGTCACTTTGTAGCCATCTTGGAGATCAGATTGACCGTCACAATATCACAGTGCTGTGTTCAGGGAACCCTTATTTTACTTACTGACTTCAACGTGCAAGAGTAGTAATGCTGGCAATTTGAGTATACCAAAGAGAAGTTAATGTGCTTCCTTTAAGTGAAATGGTGAAAGTTCTTAATAAGAAAAGAAAAAAAATTGTATACTGAAGTTGCTAAGATCTATTTTAACAATGAATTTTCTATCTGTGAAATTGTGAAGGTAAAAGAATTTCTTGCTGTTTTGCTGTTGCATCTCAAACTGCAAAAGTCATGGTCACATTGGTGATAAGTGCTAGTTGAGATGGAAAAGGCACTACATTGTGGGTGGAAGACATGAACAGAAACATGTTCCAATTGATGACAGCATGTTCCATTAGAGAGCACTGAGCCTGTTTGAAGACTTCAGCAAGGGATCCTCTGAAAAGAGAAACACTTAGTCATTTACAGCAAGTACAAATTGGGTACACAGATTCAGGAATAGGTTTGTACTGAAAAATATAAAAATTATTGAAGAGGCTGCATCTGCTGATGATGAAGCTACTGACACATTTCTGGCAGAGTTGATGAAGCTGATTAAGGAGAAAGGATACCATTCAAAGGAAGTCTTTAATTATGATGAAACCAGGCTCATCTGGAAGGAGATGCCTAATAGAACCCACATTCATAAAAGTGTAAAGGAGGCACCAGGGCATACAACATGGAAGGACAGATTAACTCTGGTGCTATGTGGCAACGCTGTAGGGCATATGATAAAGCCAGGCACATGATAAAGCCACGCATAGTGTACACAGAAAACCCACGTGCTCTCATAAACAAAAACAAAAATTATCCGCCTGTGTTTGGTATAGGGTTCAGTACTATCTACAGTTTCAGGTATCTACTGGGGGTCTTGGAATGTCTTTCTGTCAGGTAAGGGAGGACTATTATATATTTTATAGGTTCAGAAATAGGTTCATAGGTTGTTTGTCTGGATTTGAACCCCATCTACCTAAATTCAAAACCTGTTCTTTTAGCCACTACACTGTAATTTGAAAGATTATTTGGGATTAGGATGGGGATAGTAAAAAAAAAAAACAACAGTGAAATGTTTGGGAGAAATGTTTTATTTTACAATGTAATCATGTGAGCTCTCTTGTGCTTATGAAAGAAAACACTTGTGGTATGAATTATGAGGGCAGGGCACACCAGGTGCCCACTATGCTTACTATGCTTCACTGAATGCAAATAGCCTGAAACATGCTATGTTATGTGTTCTGTTACTGCAAAAGAAATCTTGCTGAGCTTGTTTTAATATACACAAAGAAACTAGTGATAAAGCTGTGGCTAACATATCACATTTCATTTACTTCTCACAATTTTAGATCAGCCAAACAGAAATGAAGTTTTATATACACATTTGTGTATATTTAACAGAACCCTAAACACTAAATATGATTAAGCATCTTGATTCTTTAAGATTAGCTTTTACATGAACAACAAAGGGGTTATATATAATGTATATTCCAAAATATTTAAGTTTAAACTCTCAAGTAAAAGGTACAGGTCAGATACTATGTTTTTTCTTTTTACCTCTCTTTTCTGATCCTGACCCTTCTGTCTGTTAAGTGAAAAGAGATACATTATAGTTCTAGGAAGTCAAAGTATAAGCCTCCAATATTTCCATGACAATGGACCAGCTAATTGGTCAATGAAGTAGTTGTTTCAAGCCATTCTTCCACCACTTAATCATTGGCTGCTAGCACCAGAGAAAGGCTCTAATCCAAAACTTTAGGCACCACTGCTAGGCTCAGATTGTTCCATGAAGTTTCTTAGTTAAGATGCTATCACCTATTTGAAGAGATTCTAATAATGAGACACCTATTCCAAAGGATCCTTGGATATTTCCTCACAGCATTTCTTCTCTCCCCATACCCAAGGTGTGTGATTTTTATTATGATTATATAGATATGTAATCATAACCTTTTTCAACAAAGACTAGACTACAAATTTTCTTTTCCAGAAAAGCATAATAAGGAATGATATATTAATGTGAGAATGAAATTACATTTTGGTTAATTTTAATGAATACAATAAAAAATAACTTGTTTATTCCAAGTGATTTTGGGCCAGAATTAAAATGATTTCCAGGAAACAGAAAGGCTAGTGGGATTTTCTGAACCTTTCTAGACATAGATAGAGATATAAGACCAGATTGGCTGCAGATATCATCTGTTGGTGGGCCGCTTTCAAATATACATACAAAAACATGATAATGTTCATTTTAAATGAGCTTTCCTGGTCTCATTAGTATCTTTCGGCTGGTCAATTTGGTAGAAATTAATAATGGCTTTGGTCTGGGTCCCAGTATAGGCAGTGTGGGATAGGAGTGGAGCTGTGGCTTCAGCCAGTCACAACTAGGATCAAATCCTAATTGTGTCACTTCCTTAAGTGTGACTTCACACAACTGACTGAACTCTCTTCAGACCAGTGTCCCAGTATGGGGACAATAAACACTTTACTTGAAGGACTATAGTAAGGGTTTAGAAATAACACATGTAAAAGTGCAGAGCAAATAAGAGATAATCAGTGTGTGCAGCTACAATTTTAAACAAGCAGCCAGTAAAAATTATATAGACTCCTTTCTTTAACATACTATTCTTTCTCTAGCTTATGTATACCAACCACAATGGCAACTATTGTGCAACAGATGTCTGTGCAAAACTAAAAGAAATTTACTACTCAATTTTTGTTAGTGTGAAAACATTTTATATACAGTTTTTCTTTCTTTTTGGATTTCACTGAAGGAGTTCTGTAGGTGACTACATATATTGACATGAATTTCTTACTCTTGGCAAGGAGGCAGAGAAAAGGGAAACAATTTATTTAAGTGAAAATTTGTCAACCTATGCTATCTGAAAGAAAAATAATTTTTTAAAAAGTGAAAATGGGTACAGTGTTTTAGATCACTTTCACCTGGGTGGGAACATGAATGTATTCATGAAGGTGGCACTTCTACTGGCAAGAATTTCAGTAGGGGAGATGAAGAGGACAGGGCTGTGGATAGCAGCAAGAAAATGAGTAAGACACCAAAGGAGGAGAGCACAGTATATTAATTGGGGATAGAGAGAAATTCATGTTTGCTGAAGTCCTGTTTTCCTACCTGGGAACTTCGGTATTGAAAGCGATACATACATCAGGTATTGTTTGTGTACAGAATAAAAGTTAAACACACACAGGTGAATTTGTTTCCTGGCGCTGTGGTAACAAAGTACCACAAACTATGGGGCTTAAAACAACAGAAATTTATTCTCTCAGAGTTCTGGAAGCCAGAAGTCAGAAAACAAGGCATCAGCAGGGTCATGTTGTCTCTGGAGGCTCTAGAGAAGAATTTTGCCTTGCCTTTTCCTTGCTTCTGGTGGTTTCCAGAAATCCTTTGCTTTCTTCAGCCTGCAGCTGCTTAACTGCAATCTCTGCCTCTGTCTTCACATAGCCTTCTTCCCTGTCTGTCTTTACATTGTCTTCCCTCTGTGTGCATTTTTGTCTTTGTGTCTCTTCTCATGAGGACATGGTTATATTTGGTAAAGGGCCCACTCCACTCCATTATCTCATCTTAAGGTCACATTCACAGGTAGCTGAGGTTAGAACTTGGATGTATTTTTTTGGTAGACACAATTCAACCCAAAATGATGTGTGTATGTATTTCAAATATATGTAGATGTGTGATTTTTTAAGTGAAAATTATTTAAATAGCACTATTAACCTGAAAGTAGTGGATCATCACTGTAAATTTTCTCAATTAATAGATAGTAAAGGAATAAATCTGTCAGGAGTCTAACAGTCTATAATTTTTTAATGATAAAAAGAGCTGTACACACTGAGAAAGGGTGGGATCTGTGGTATAAAGTTCCTGTCAGGAAGAGAATGAGATAAGACTAGAAAATAAGCTGAAGTATGAAAGGGCTTTGGTACCAATAGGACTTAATTTCTTAGGCAAAGAGAATTACTGGTGATGTTTTCACAGATGCAACACATGTATGTAGAAGCTATTGCGATGAATAAAGTAAAACCCTGGACCACTAATCTGTCCATCAAGGTGGAATGTTAGGAAGACTATCAATGTAAGAATGGACTGGAGGAGAGTGAGTGTGAAAACAAGGAGACCAGGTATGAAGTGACTAGAATCTAAATCAGGATGATTGCAGTGAGAATGAAAAACAATGGGATGAATGCTAGAGCCACTCCCAGGAAGAATGGGCAGAGGTATGACAATTTAATGGTGAATAAGTATGTGTGTGTGGTGCATTTGTATGCATATTTATGTGATGTTTAAGGGTACATGTGTGTATTAGGGTGTTAGTACAATATCTATTTCCTTTGAGATTCCAGAATACTTATTATTTTAGTACCATTTTACATTTTTAATGATTTGCTAATTAATTTTCCATGTGTCAACACAATATTTTTCTAAATGAAAAATTCAGTATCACTCATTTCAATTAGTTTAGTTTTTGGCATACAAATATTTGTTGGTTGGTAAGCATCAACATTTTAACCATTCCCAAATTGGGTCAACTTAGGTAACAAACATAGAATTTCTATTTTGTGTTTGTGTTCCCTCTTTAAGAGGAAAATTAGTGGAGCAAAAAAAGTAGAAGAAGTAGTGGTAGTTTGAAGAAATTGATGTTTAAGTTTGATGAAGAAATTCTAAATAGACACCTAGAGAGGCTAAATGACTTCAAGTCCCCAAGGCAGGACGAATTGCATCCACTGATCCTAAAAGAATCTGAAAACTAGATCGCTGAACAACTCTCAATGGTCTTTGAGGAGTCATAGAGAACTAGAAGAGCCAGAGGATTGAAGTGCTAAAGGCAGAGGGAGGTAAATTCTCAAAAATCTACAGCAAGTAGCTTAGTATTTCATTTAAGTTTGCTTAGATACAGAAACAGGGGGTATCCAGACTTTAGCTAGACAGTTGTCAAGGTCCTTTATGATATTCTTTGGAAAAGCCAGAGCAACATGTGTGCTAGTTATCAGCACACTATGGTAGCAAATTTATTATTGAAGGCTTATATGAAACAGGTGCTTATAAACAACTTAAATCAGTTTTCAAACTTTTTGACTACAACTTGCAGTAAGAAATACATATTACATCATTACCTAGTAAGCATACATATGTATTTTTATGTGTATGTGTGTGTAATTAAAACAGATTTTATAAAATGGTACTTATCCTTACAAAACAGATGTATTTTGAAATTTCTCATTCTGTGTGTTTCTATACTATTTCATTAAAAAAATCCCTGCTGGTTGCAACCCACTAAATCAATTTCATGACTCCCTAATGGCTTAGGACCCACAGTTTGAAAAATGTGAATTGATTCAAGCAGAGTGTTACTGGTAACTACTGAGCTATTTTCATCCTGTTCAATCAAACATTTGAATGAAGGTGTAGAAGGAATGTTCCCACATTTGCACACAGGACAATAAGGCAATAAATGATTTGCATGATATAATCAGGATTAAGAAATTCCTAGGAGATGAAATTTAAATGGAAAATTAAATTAAAAATTTGAATAAGATAAAATAATTTTTTTTCTGACCCAAGAGTGTCACTCTCTTGCCCAGGCTGGAGTGCAGTTGCGTGACCTCTGCTCATTGCAACCTCTGCCTCCTGGGTTCAAGTGATCCTCCTGCCTCAGCGTCCTGAGTAGCTGTAATTACCGGTGCCTGCCTGGCTAATTTTTGTATTTTTAGTAGAGATGGAGATTTCACAATGTTGGCCAGGGTGGTCTTGAACTTCTGACCTCAAGTGATCCACCCGCCTCGGCCTCCCAAAGTGTTGGGATTACAAGCTTGAGCCACCATGCCCGGTCTTAAAATAAAATTTAAATTGATATGTACTATTTTGTACTTTGTATCTCAAAATCTACATGTAAAGCTACAAATTGCACATATGCTGCTGCTAACAAAACAGTAATGACAAAAGAAGAAGCCTTAGCTTTTCAGGGTTGATAATTATTTCATGCAGAAGCTATTGTGGTTAAGAAAGAAAAACCCTTTATTAATCCTCAATAATCCTTGATAGTCTAATCTGCCAGTCAAGATGAAACTTTAGGAAGATTATCCATGTAAGGATGGACTACAGAAGAGTGAGTGTGGAAAAGAGGAGGCCAGGTATGAAGTGACTAGAATCTGCAGGATGGCTGCAGTGAGAACGAAAAAAATGGGATGAATGCTAGGCCTATTGCCAGGAAGAATGGGCAGAGCTATAATTAATTTTAATAGTGATAATAATTTCAAAATGGAGGAGAATAGAACAAAAATTATTTGAGAACCTATTATGTTCCAAATATGAATCCCTACTACATTACATCAATCATTAGTGTCATGTTAAGAAAAATGCTCAAAACCAAAGCAAACCAAGCAGATCTAATTTGATTTGGGGCAACACTAACAGAAGATATATTTCTAAAGGTTGAGGTTGAGGTAAGAATTTCCCTGTTTTATACGGCTCCAAACCTACACCAAATTTGGAGTATTTTGTTCTGATAAACTTTAGATAAAAGCAAGAAATCTGTTCTTTAAAGAACAGGTGAAGGAAGTGGGAATATTTAGTGTGGGGAACTGCTGTTTCCATCCATTTATTTTTGAACACATTTATTCATTGTAAACTACCAGTCTGGCAAGGTAGGTGCCAAAATAAACCTCCAAAAATAATGACACAAAATAACTACACAAAATAACTGTGGGTCTTTCCCGACAGCCAATGAAGGGAAAAATATTGATTGACACTTGCTACTACATTAAGCATGTTAAATGTATTAGCTCCTTCAATTCTATGAAGTAGTATTATAATCCTTACTTTGGGTTGAGTAAACTGAAGCTTTGAAGCTAAAGTCATTTTCCCAACATTGCACATATAAGTGGGTGGTGGAGCTAGAATCCAAATTCAGGTTCCATTGAATCTAGGGCATGACTTCTCGACCACTCTGCCACATTTCTTGAAACTCAGATTCATAGGTTTCTTATCTTTGAATGGTTGTCCTTAGGAAGTATGGATATGCAAAAATGCATACAAACTTAATATTCACCACATAAAATATAGTTTTAATCTGTAGATTAAAAAATAAACATATTAGGTATCTTCTATTATTATGTAGCTATTTTTTATTTCCAAATATTGTTAATGTAAATGCAGTTATTTGTACATTTGCTGGGAAAAGGTTTTGTAGGCCAAAGAAAACAGACCTGCTGACTTTTCTAAACTTTATGCTTTTGGGATAGTATGAAAGACATTAACTGTGCAATTATGCAGACTTGTATGTGGTTATAATTGGTATTACATGTGTTTATAGGTCATGCAACACATTAACACACATTATGCTTGTATACTAAGGAGACAAAGACACATTATTAACTGTATGCTAGTTGCTTAGTTGAAATTATTTTATGGAATTGTCACTTCCCTATGGGACAGGTGTTATCAACCCTACTTAAGGAATGAGCAGTCTGAAACTCAAATAGCTTGAGTAGACTGCAAAGGTAGTAGGTTGTGAATGTGACTCAAAGAATCATGCACTTTCCACAGTATCATAGCACCTATGAGGAGCTGACCGTCTACTGGAGAAAGCTTTTTAATTGGTAAGCTCTTTTAAATATCTCTGAAATTGAATTAAGTATGCAAAGAAGTGGAGTTCTCCTTCTTAGAAATGGTGATATCACGTTTACTCACTCCCTAACTCCACTAAAGAAAAATGAGCAGAAAAAATACAACCAAATGCACACACATACTGCTTAAGAAAAAAACACAAGGAAAATTAAAGTAGAAATGTTAAAATGATGTAAAGCTATTCATTCAGAAAGGAAATAGAAAGTTCAGGTTGTCACTGTCTCTCAAAGTACTCATGCAAGAAGTCTAAAAATAGCAAAAGGTAGAACTTGCTGCCATATACATATATGCACGGTGGGTAAAAAAACCTAGTGTGACAACCTTTCAATCTAGAGTTATATATTTTAAAAAGATATCATTTTAAATTTGCAAATGAAACAGTACTCTTAAAAGCAGATGATACTCACTTGGGACAGACAAAAATGTAGTAGAAGGATATAAATGTTATGGGATTTTTCAATTATATAGTAAATCTCAAGTCACACTATTATGACTTGTATGTTTTGTAAATTTCCATACAGTTTCAACCATTCCAGCATTTTATAATTTAATTGTCATTTAATTTAAACGGACATACTAGTCACTACTACTTTCAGAGGTGTTTGCTTAACTACCTGAATAATTCAATCACTTTGGTGGAAGTTTAAACAAATAAACAGATATGCAACCAAGAAGTAATCCTAAGCACTGGTTTTGAGGAACTTTCTTATAACCTGTGGTACTTAGAATTTTACCATGTTCCCATATACCGGGAGTTAACTTGACTAGCAGGTCAAATTAAATATGAATAATAAAACTGATTACGACGGATTTGTATATTGACCTTTTTCATTTGAGATGACAATTAAAAGGATCTGAATATACCTCAAGATACCTAATATTTCTGGTGACTAGCAATAATCTTTATTGAAAAGGGCAGACCTCACGATAGATTAAAGAAAATTATATCCCTCCTTTCAAGGAACAGTCATGCCTATTTAGTTTTAATTCAATACTAGCAGCAAGATTACTGTGTACATTTTAATTTTTAAAAATTAAAGGCTTATTGTTTGTCTCTTGTATCTGTGCAGACACAGATATGTACTTTTCTCACAGATCAAGGCTGCCAGTGAGAAACACCCATGTTTTTAGATAATTTCAAAAATCCTCTGAATTGTACATGCCTATGAAAAAAGGAAACATCAATAATTGGCATCATACGGGAGGATCATCAGGGATTTTGAAGTGTGGGATTCGTCGTTCCAACCAAACTCCCCCACAGTGTCACACACTGCAGCCTTTTTAGGCTGGGAGGTGAGTTCAAGAGCTGTTTGTTGTTCCGAGCTTGATCCAGAGAGGATCACTGTTTGACGAGTTCTATTTTAAGTGGTGCCTGAGTGTGCAGGTGTCAGCCTCTTTCATGGCTGTAGAAAAAGCACCATTACACTCCATTTGTATTCTTCCCCCGACAATGCAGGATCGCTCCCCCTCCCCGTGCATTTGTTTCTGCTTTGCCAGCCCCTTTTTCTTTGGGAAATTCTAGGGAGGGCAGGCGGACAGGACTGCGAGGAAGGGCGAAGAGGGGCAGAAAGAGGTCGTCTGCCACTCCCCTACCTTACAAGGCACGTGGCACTGGCAGTAGCAGCAGCTGGATGCAACAACGGAGATGAGGAACCTCCTCCTAGCAAGAGGATATTGAGAGAAGGAGGAGGTGGTAGCGAAGGCAAGACATGCACACTGTGTCCTTCTCCATAGGGAGAATCCACCCTCAAGGGAAAAACCACAAGGAAGCCACTACCCGCCCCGCCTCTGCCAGCTTGCCCCAGTGTCTGGCAGCAGTCCCCATGCACCTGCTCACCTGTCTATCCGTTCGGAGTGGTTGGGGGAGGGACGAGGGGTGTCGGGGTGGGTAGGTGGGAAGAGAAGGAGGGCAGGGCAAAAGAGGGGGTGCACCGAGGGCTCCGCCCCCCGGAGGCTGTGCGCAGGCGCAGTGGCTGCTACCGCAGGCAGGGGGCGGCAACATGGCGGAGTGAGCGGCGGCGTCGGGGCTTCACAACAACAGTGGCACCCGTAGCAGCGGCGGCAGCAGTGTCAATAGCGTTCGCTACAGCCTGAGCTTCAGCACCGGCCAGCGCCGTGGCCAGCTACTCGCGCCCCAGGGCTTCTCGGAGCGGCGGCAGCATCTCCGCGGGGGGCGGGCCGGGCCGGACGGAACGGGTGAGGGAGCGAGGAGAGGCAGCGGCGGCGGCAGCGGCAGCGGCACACCTGCTGGGCGGGCACGGCCGCTCGCCCGGTAGCGGTTAGCGGTACCGCCACCGCCGAGAATAAGCCTGCAGATCCCCCGTCGCCTCCGCTGGGGAGAGCGCCGGAGCGGGCCGGGCTGAGGCGCAGGCGGGGAGCGGGCCCGGCGCCGCGGCGCTGGTGGATGCTGGGGCTCCGAGGCGACGGCCGGGGGGCGGGGGCCGAAGCAGGTATAACGGTACCGGCGGCGGCAGCGCCGCTGCTCTTCCCTTCTCTTCAGGAGGGGGGCCAATGGCGAGCGAGAAGCCGGGCCCGGGCCCGGGGCTCGAGCCTCAGCCCGTGGGGCTCATTGCCGTCGGGGCCGCTGGCGGAGGCGGCGGGGGCAGCGGCGGTGGCGGCACCGGGGGCAGCGGGATGGGGGAGCTGAGGGGGGCGTCCGGCTCCGGCTCGGTGGTGCTCCCCGCGGGGATGATTAACCCTTCGGTGCCGATCCGCAACATCCGGATGAAATTCGCAGTGTTGATCGGACTCATACAGGTCGGAGAGGTCAGCAACAGGGACATCGTGGAGACGGTGCTCAACCTGGTAAGGAAAACGCGTGCTCTCCATCTGCTTCCCCAGCCCCCACATCCTCCGTCCCCAAAGCCTCTCGCTCCCACCCTCCACCCCCAGGGTCACACGCGCCGCGCGTCCCTGGGAGCACAGAGCGTTCCGCCGGTATTGCCCAGCGGGTGACCTGCCTGCGTGCTGCCCGAGCCATGCCACCTCCCTCCTCTCCTCTCTCTGGTCCTCTCCTGCCACCTGAGCGCAGTGCCCAACTTAACACCGCTTCTTATCACTCCTTGGGACTACGAGTAAACCAGTGTCCTCAGTGAAGGTTTTGGGTTGACTTTAGAGTTTAGTTAGGAGGTGAGGAGGCCTCCTGTTCTCTGGGCTTCTTTCTCCCACACTCTTAATTGTCTGTGGTTTCGCTCTCCGAGGATGACAGCCTTGTCCCTGGAGCCCCAATTCCCCCGTGCTGCTGAAATGTAAGCAGCGCGTTAGCTTCCAACTTGAACAGCTGGGGTGTGATGTTTTCGAGGGAGAAAGAAAATGATGCAGTTTGCATCTGTTTTTAAATATTCCAAGGCTATGATGGAGAGTGTTGTGTCTGTATCCATTCCCCTCTATCTCTTAAGCAGCCGTCCCTTCTTTGTAATATTGCCCCGAATATACTGATCCCTTAGTCATTTTTTGTGCACACAAGGTGTGCACCTTGTGTGAGGGCACCAAATCATGCAGGTTGATTGCTGTGGTTACCTTCAGTCGAGTGGCATGTGGTAAAGACTAAAGGAAAGGTTTTAAACGCAGTCCTAGGTTTTGGTTCCTTTCATGATAACAAAGAGTTACTGCAGAAGTGTGTATGACTTAATGTTTTGCGCTATCTACAGAGAGGCTCAAAGCGTTTAAGATGTCAGGGAGAGAAATGGAAAGAAGTAAGGAGAGGAGAATCATAAATTGAGGATAATTAAGAGCAGTTCATTTTTAGTGCTTTGTAAATGGAGTTTTTTTTGTTTTTGTTTTTTGTTGTTTGTTTTGTTTTTTGTTTTTTGATGCAGCAAAGCTTTTAAAATAGTTTCCCCCTGCAATATCTAGTCTCACATACTGTAAGGTTGGGCTTTGGGAGGCAGACATAAATCGAGAGCAATCAATTGAGTATTGTATTTGGTTTGGAGTCACAGGAATATAAACGTATGCTTACAGGGGTACTTTGTAACACCCATGCAGTCTGATTTTTCAGCTAAGCAATTATTTTTACTTGCTTTATTGGAAAACTGAGAGAAAGCTACAGTTACATCAGTGGTGTCCTGAGACATGCATTAGATAATGTCTACGCCTTATGAACCTCCTAAATTCACAGAAAAGTTGAAGCGTTTTTTGGTCCCTTTTTGCTAGTGTGTGAAGTGAAAGCAGATTATCTGTCTCTGTTATATTCATTGCTGTTTAAAACAAAACACCTCTTTTTACTTTTGTGTACCATTCAAATAAATCATCAGGAAAAGTCAGTGTAAGTTTGAGGGAATGTCACTAAGTTGATATAACCAATTTCTTTTCAGAACACTACTAGAAATACGGTTTTCTCGAGTTTTAATTTTAACTAGGTGCAAGTAAGAGGTCAGTACTTGCCATTTCTTTTTAAAAGAAGATAAATGAAATTTCAAACTGTTAGTATGTTGGCAGGCAACTGTATTTCTGTAATTTAAAGGAACACATTTTCAGGTTTTTCCAGTTTTGATATACCCAGTATCATTTTTACATTACATTATATTAGGCTGTTTTAGTAAGTATTTGTGTGCTTACTTAATACATTTTAACCTGGTAAGAGGCAGTAGAGCTTTCACAACCTGGAAACTGATTTGAATGTATAACCAGTTTGGACTCTGCAGCAGTAGCAATGTATGCTGAATCAGTTCTTAACAGATGGGGTTTTTTAGATATACAGTAGACTAAGAAAGGAAGTGAAATGTTTCTCTTGAGATAAAAAAGAAATTTAACTCTTCAGAGCAGTGAAAATCTGGCATGAAGTCTCAGTATGCAAATGTTATTTTGGAGAACTTTACCATTAAGCTTAGAGTCACTAGAAATAAAGTAATACTGAAATAGTATATCCAGAAATCCACTTCAGACTTTGTAATTGCAATGATATTTGGAATTTAAAAAGTTAGGTTTAAGATTTCTTTGTATGTGTTTAAAGAATGCAATAGATTTTTAAATAGAAACTTTTGGGGAAAAGAATAAATGACAAAAGGAGCTGTTTATTACTAAGTTGTTAATTATATTAATTATGGAATATAAATTAGTCATTTGAAGGGTAATATTTCTTGAACTATAGGTTTAGGGCTGTATTGTCCAATACACTCTTGAAAATGTCAAATGAAATTTTAAGCAGATTCTCAAAAATATGTGGAAGTCATGGGCATTTAAAAAATTAATTATCGCAACTTAATTCTATTTAATAAGTAAAGCAATAGAATTCATATAGGACATTCAGTGACTCCTTAGAGTTTGGAAACCTTTAATATTAAATCTAAAATGATTCTTTTTTAATTTTCAGTTTTAATTTAACACATTAAATAAAAATGTAAAGTGAAATAGTGAATTACCTATTACTGTGCCCTGAATGACAGAAAAGAAAGTAGAACTAATGAAACTTTAAAACAAGAATTTCTGCCTTCAACAATATCCTGTCTCAGTCACTTTTGTCAGTATATTTTTCTTTCTTTTTTCCTGTTTCTTTTTTCTTCCTATATAAGAATACTCAATAAATACTTGGTTTTTAGATGCTATTTATCACATGCCTTGGCCAAAGAATTAAAAGTTGGGCAGAGTCAAGTTTAAGCATACACTAAAATATAGGACTTCTTCAACACAGAAGTGGCTGTAATTTTTCTGCTTTGTTTCCCGAAGGTCTAGAGACCCATTTTTACTACTAGGTAGACTGTGGGAGTTTCGTGAAGAATCACCAGTGTGATATGAAGTAAAATGAGTGATTTTTTTATTAGAGAGGTATTTTGTATAATGATGTTATGGTTGACTTAGAACATTGAAATATGGAATGGATAATGTTAGGAAGATGGGTAAATTAGTTTATGAATAAAGTTACAATGAGAGTGTATTGTCAAAGGATTTTGCATTGTAGCTCTATTAATGAAAGAAACTGATCATTAAACTTTGACTTTAGGAGGAATTATTTAATGTTGCAGTATAAAATAATTTAACTACAGAGAAGAGATTTCGTTGATTGTTTTCAGTTGTAAAGATGGCATACTACCTAATCTATATCTTTTATAGTTGCACTTAACATGTTTATATAAGATTTCTACATATTTGAAGTAAAAACTATGTAAATATCATGTGTTATCATTGTTTATAAAATCAAAGTTTCTTTTATAAATGTATTTCTAGAAAAATGTGTTTATAATAGAGGATTAATACTTCATGAAATCATAAATTTTTTTAGAGTGGCTTTCTTATGTATTATGATATAATTCTATGGTTATAATTACAAAATTTAATTATAGACTTGAAGTTTTTTACGAATAACTGAATTCATGAAATTTTTTCATGATATTTTTTCATGGATTTGTAGATTTTTTTTCATGAGTTACTGTGAGTTATATCAGTGTGTCTAGTTGTAGAGAAAATGATATTTCCTCTGATTATTTTTTTACATTCTAAGTGGCATGCTGTTGGCTGTACTGAAAATGTAACAAGATACTTTGAGGGGATTTGTGGTTTACTAAGTTTTTTTCATCTTGGCTTATGGATCATGGTATTTTTGTTAAAAGGGAAACTTTAAGTTGTTTTGTGCTTGAATATGGCAGTAACTCTTCTTCCTTAGAGTTTTTTTAAATTTGCAGCTTGATAGTCTTGATTTTCATTTTAAAGATATTTAGAATTTTACAAACAAGAGATGTCTTCTGCATTTGAATTAAATTTATATAAAAAATATATAGCTGCATCTTAGAATCATGGAGGTCCTTATGTTGATGTGTAAGCCTTTTCATATTAATTGGAGTTGTATTTTATTCTGGCAATTGGGTATGGAAAATAAAATTAAGAATTCATATGTAAATGCTAGGAGTTTCAATATCTTAAGGAGTTTTGAGATTTTCCACAGAAATATTAATTTAGTCATATAATGACACTAAGGCAGCAAATATTCTATAGTCAGTCTATGATCAAGTTATATTAATTTTAAATAAATGTGTACGTTGCTAGTTACTTTTTGGCAAATACTATGCTGTTGATTAAAAATATCTCAGGGTTCTTTATTCTTTTGCTATACTTTTCCCAAACATAATGTAAAGTAATTCATTGGGTCTAACAGACCCAGCCCCCATTTTATGTCACTGGTATAGCTGTATTATAAAATTCAGTCATCTGCATTTTTTTTTTTTTTTTTTACTATTACTGACAATACCGTTGTGCATCAGTTCCAGGTTTTCCATTTCTTGTCTTCATACAGTGTCAACATATCTCTTTGGCATCACATATCACTCTGTAGTATTGGAGTTGTTTATGTGTGTTTCCCTTCCTAGGCTGTGAACTCCATAAGGACAGGAACTGATTTTATGTATATATATATTTTTGTATTTCTAGCCCTTGGATGAGTTAAGTGCATTTGGAGTGTGCAGGACACTGTCATTATGCAGTAATGATTATGAACAATTTCTGAAGTTATGTTAAACATTATGGTCCAGACCTAGAATCCTGAAATAAATTAAACTCATGTAAACTCAACTCATAAACTTCATGTATTTCTTATTCCTCAAACTAGAATTATGTGTTGAATGTGTGTGATATTACCTGCCTATGTAGGCATTACTGCATATGTAAATATTATTTGGCATCTGTTAATAAGTTGGAACCAGGTAGAAACTTTTCAGTGAACTTGTATATATAATTAGATATCACATAGCAAGGTCATGTTGTTAGCAAATAAAATACATAATGCATTGAAGAGAAATTATAAAAAATATTGTCAGCATTTGTCATATTGCCAAGAATAGTGGACATCTATTGTTTTTGTCAGTAGTATCTCCAGATATTTCAGTGCATCATTTTGCTTGTCTGATGCTTTGTGTGTCTGGCATACATTTCTCTTTTTTGTAGTGGTACCTCAGTTTTCCTTTGATGACTCATTCTTTCCCAATTTGTAGTTCAGCTAGTTTAGGTGAGTCTGCCTTGAGGTGAGACATCTAACCCAGGTGTGGCAAGAAGCATGGTGACTGGTTCAGGGACAAACATTTAACCTAACAGTAGCAAGCTAGAGTCGGTTCCAGGAATTATGCTGGAAGTCTTTCTGATGGGGATATTGAATGTGTACATTCTTAGAGTTGTAGGTCTCTGTCTTAGAATTTGACCAAGTGTGAAGCCAACAGACTCATGATTCTGTTGACGCACTTGGAGTTCTCTATGTCTGTGGTGTTTATTTTCTAACCATTAAATTATCTCCTTTAAAATTTATTGTTATTTATTTCAAATCAGTGTAAGTTGGTTTTTTTGTCACTTGTAAACAGAAAGGATCCCCAGTGGCATAGACATTAGTATCTGGAAACAACATATTGTAGGGAACAGACCTTATATCTTGAAATGGAGTGCAAGGCAGTGAGCACTTTGTGGTCCTCTAGCAGTTCCTTTTAAGGAATTACAGAGCCGCTGTTTAAATTGTCACCTGTGTTATCTTTGTCCATGGAACTACTGAGGTTGGAAATTTAGGGATACTGGAATGTTTTGGCCCCTTTTTGGGGTCTTTAAAAATGTCTTTTAAGAGAGTGGTTAACTTTGGTCCAAGTTAACATGCTTGAAACCACAGCAGAAAGAAAATATAGCCTTTCCAAGTCAGAGAGGCTCTTTCTACCTGTAGCTGCCTTCCAAGATAGCAGAGAATCAGAATATTATAGCTTTGTAGGTCAGAAAGCCCTAAGTTTCCACACCGTGCCAAAGTTGGTAAGAGGAAAGCCAAGAGTTTAAATTAGAACCAGATAAAGTTCTGTCTGATAAGCTTCTCCCAAGCCTCTCATGCAGTATACTCCAGCCTCCTGACCAAAGTAACAGTAATCCAGTTGTGAAGAGCTTTAAAATAGGATGCAACCAGGGAGCAAATGATAGAATAGCTGTGCCTCCTCATCCAGTTTGTTGTTTCACATTGTTTCAAGGAAGATCAGTAAGCTGAGGGTTAAGGGGATAAGAGTACTGGTAAGGCCTATTGCTATGAGACTGAAGCTTAAAAGCTGACAAGATCCTGACAAGATCTCTTTGTTTTGGTTGCAAATTCAACTCCTTTGGTTTAAGTTAATTGACAAAAAACTTACCAAGGTTTTAGGGAAGCCATACTTCCAGAGAAACCTCAAGCCTGGTAAACAAAGGCCTGTTTTCTTCTACTTCTAAGGCAATTATAAGCTCCAGCAGTATAGCTGCTAGAAGGAAAATCTGCATTATGGAGGATAATAAGTGAGATCTTCTGAGATAGTGGTAGTGAATGGATTCATATTGGCTGACCAAAGAATTCCATTTGCAGGGACAGGGAATTCTTGTTACTCTGACCAATGATACATGGTTTATGCTTTGAATTACTTATCATGGTGTTTCTTTAACCTACTCCACTCTTCTTTATATATATATATATATATATATATATATATATATATATATATTTATTGTACTTTAGGTTCTGGGGTACATGTGCAGATCATGCAGGATTGTTGCATAGGTACACATGTGGCAATGTGGTTTGCTGCCTCCATCCCCCCGTCACCTATATCTGGCATTTCTCCCCACGTTATCCCTCCCCAACCTCCCTACCCGCCGCTATCCCTCCTCTGGTCCCCTCCAACAGACCCCAGTGTGTGATGCTCCCCTCCCTGTGTCCATGTGTTCTTACTGTTCAACACCCACCAAAGAGTTAGAACATGTGGTGTTTGATTTTCTGTTCTATTGTCAGTTTGCTGAGAATTATGGTTTCCAGATATATCCATGTCCCTACAAAGGACACAAACTCATGGTTTTTTATGGCTGCATAGTATTCCATGGTGTATATGTACCACATTTTCCTTGTCCAGGCTATCGTTGATGGGCATTTGGGTTGGTTCCAGGTTCTTGCTCTTGTAAACAGTGCTGCAATGAACATATGTGTGCATGTGTCTTTATAATAGAACAATTTGTAATACTTTGGGTATGTACCCATTAATATATATATTTTATTGCTGGGTCAAATGGAATTTCTATTTCTAGGTCCTTGAGGAATTATCACACTGTCGTCCACAATGGTTGAACTAATTTATAGTCCCACCAACAGTGTAAAGTGTTCCTATTTCTCCACATCCTCTCCAGCATCTGTTGTCTGCAGATTTTTTAATGATTGCCATTCTAACTGGTGTGAGATGGTATCTCAATGTTGTTTTGATTTGCATTTCTCTAATGACCAGTGATGATGAGAATTTTTTAATATGTTCATTGGCTTCATATATGTCTTCTTTTGAAAAGTGTCTGTTCATGTCCTTTGCCCACTTTTGAATGGGTTTGTTTGGTTTTTTCTTATGAATCTGTTTTAGTTCTTTGTAGATTCTGGATATTAGCCCTTTGTCAGATGGGTAGATCACAAAATTTTTTTCCCATTCTGTTGTTTGCCAGTTCACTCTACTGACTGTTTCTTTAGCTGTACAGAAGCTGTGGAGTTTAATTAGATCCCATTTGTCTATTCTGGCTTTTGTTGCCAATGCTTTTGGTGTCTTAGTCATGAAGTCCTTGCCTATGTCTATGTCCTGAATGGTTTTGCCTAGGTTTTCTTCTAGGATTTTTATGGTGTTACATCTTATATTTAAGTCTTTAATCCAGCTGGAGTTAATTTTAGTGTAAGGTGATAGCTCCTTCTTAGAAGTGGAGTCTTTTAGAATTGCTGGAGCTCTTCCCCTAGGAGAAGTGAACTCTGAACCCTTTGACCCTCATTTTGCTTTTCCCGTCCCTTGGCCTCTGGATATTCAACCTCTTTAAGCGTCAGTTTTTTCACCAGTGAAATGGGAATAGCAATAGTAGTGATGCCTATAATTATGAAGATTACATGGAATAAGTATGTAAGCTGGGAAGTGCTCAAAAACCATACCCAGTAAGGGTTGGTACTGGCTCTTTCTGTAACTCCCAGTTTTTCTTCTTTAATCCTTGTTGTCAGCTATTCAGCTCCTCCCATGCATGCAGGGACAAGGAGGTGGGAGAAGCGGCTATCATCCTCATCATTCATCCCTGGGGAGGGCATGACTGAGACCATCTGGAGCTTTCACACCCCCTGAGTGACTTCTTCCTCCTTGCAGCTCTCTGGCTCAGTGAGCTAAGCGATTTGATTTACTTTCCTGTCTTGAGTTGCCCATCAAGGTCCCTTCAGTATGACCAGGCTCCAAGAACAGGGTGAGTGAGGGGAGAGAAGAGAATGGGAAGTGAAGAAAAATGAAATAAAACTTATATAAATTAGTATTCATAGAGAAAGATCTGGAAAAATCTTACCCAAGAGATTAATGGTAATAATATTGGGATTCTGGGCCAGGCGCAGTGGTTCACTTTGGGAGGTTGAGGCCGGTGGATCACCTGAGGTCAGGAGTTTGAGACCAGCCTGACCAACATGGTGAAACACCGTCACTACTAAAAATACAAAAATTAGCTGGGTGTGGTGGTGTGTGCCTGTAATCCCAGGTGCTTGGGGGACTGAGGCAGGAGAATTGTGTGAACCCAGGAGTTAGAGGTTGCAGTGAGCTGAGATCATGCCATTGCACTCCAGCCCCAGGGACAGTGAGAGACTCTGTCTCAAATAAATAAATAAATAAATAAATAATATTGGGGTTCTGGAAATATGGCTACTTCCAGTTTTTACCTTTATACTTATATGTATTTTCTACTTTATTCTGCAGTGGAGAATAACTAATTTTGGTCATAAGAAAAAACATGCTTTTTTTTTTTTTGGTAAAGAACCTGTGTGCTTGCCGTCAAGGGAATGAGGGAAGGTAGAGACAGGGAAATGGCCTCCTCTTAGTTTGTCTTGGCACAAAAGACCCTATGGTGTAGAACAGGGGGGATGGAAGAGAAAATTGAGCATGAAGAGGTGCTTGATGGGAAGTGGGAGATGTAGTGGAAAGCAGCTGAGTCTTTATGGATCAGGTACCACGGGTCTTCCAGCAGGCAGGCTGGTAGGGTCCCAACACACACCAATAAATATTCACAGGAGAATGTCAATTAAAATACTGCCTTCAGTGAATGAACCAAAGTAAATGTGTTTTCTCCTGTAAAACAGTTTTCCCTCGTGGTATGTGAATCACTGCTGGGAACAGCATGGCACAGCTTGCTATTGATTTCTCCACCATAGCTTCCCACACTCAAAGGAGAGATTGACTGGGATTCTAGATGAACACACACATAACCCAAATGCAATTCAGTGTGACCATAAACTTTCTAGGACCCTCACCTTTTGGAAGCTTTTCTTAACAGAATGCCACTAAGCTAGGTTCTCTTCCACTGACCTGAGAAGCATCTGCTTTACGTGATCTAAGGACCAGATAGACCATCTTGCTTTATTGTCACAAAAGGCAGAAAAGAAATACCTGCTTTTGTTGGTCAAAAAGCTGATGATGTGCTTGGTTGGACAGGGAATTTTCCTGGCTCTTCTAATCTTTTCCCAGTTATCTTCCCACACAGACACCCTTGAATTTAACCCCTAAGTTGAAACATATCCATCACTGGTCCTTCCATTCTCTACAGTTTTCTTTGCTAAGATCTGATGGTTCTTTCCACACAAATACGAGGACTATCATTTACTTAGCCTAGCATTTTGTCTGGGGAAATATTATGAGATAAGATTGGTGTCATTCTAGCTGACATCTATACTCTCAATCCTGAATTCACCCAACATTCCTCTCATTGCGTGGTTGGAAAATGCCTTTTGGTAAAATCATAGAATGGTAAAGCAATAAGGAACATTTGGCATCTGCTCAATCCAGTCTCATTGCTCATGGACACAGGCTTCTTAGTGACAGAGCCAGGGCTAAAATAATGAAAGCTATTTCTTCTGCGGAATACATATCAACTACTTAATTGAACGTGGTGGCAGTTCAAAATGTTCAGTTCCAGCCATTTTTCTCACTCTGTGTTCTCACACCGGGTAGACAGATTAATTTCCAGATATTAATTACTATTGTGTGCCTATGACTTCCAAATTTAGATTTCTAAGCTCCAGACTCACGTATCTAACTGCCTACACACTCTTTCTCCTTGGGCGTCTTGCACATATATCTAAATTAACATATCAGAAACAAAGCTCCTGGTTATAAACCCAACATTTTAGTCCTCACAGCTTCCCTCATCTCAGCAAACGTCACCATCATCCATCTGGTTGTTGAAGCTGGAAGTTAGAAGTCACCCTGGAGCGCTTTCTTTAGTTCTCTACTTCCAGTTTCGTTGGTTCCACAGCAGGGTAGGTCTCCGACCAATCCGCACCTCTCCATCCCCATGGGTATGCTCTCCCAGGTCACTGTTATCTCGTATGTAGGCTATTCCAACAGTTTCTGAGTGTTTTATTTCTTCTTCTTTACCTACTGCTATGCTTTGAATATTTATCCCCTCCAAAATTCATGCCGAAACTTTTCCAGTGTAACTGTATAACGAAGTGGGGCCTTTAAGAAGTGATGAGGTCATAAGGGCCCTCATGGATAAATTAATCTATTCATGAATTAATAAATTAATGGGTTGTGGAGTGAGTAAGTTGGTTATCACGAGAGTGGATCTGTTATAAAAGCCAGTTTGGCCATCTCTCGTGAGCTCCCTCACCATGTGATGCCTTGCACCACCTCATCAGCAAGAAGGTTCTTTCCAGATGCAACTACTAAGTCTTGGACTTTCCAGCCTCCATAACTGTAAGACATAAATTTTTTTCTTTATAAATACCCAGTCTCAAGTACTGAGTTGTAGCAACAGAAAACGAACAAAGACC
The DNA here is from genome assembly GCA_963573385.1 of Cacajao melanocephalus. Classification (NCBI taxonomy): domain Eukaryota; kingdom Metazoa; phylum Chordata; class Mammalia; order Primates; family Pitheciidae; genus Cacajao; species Cacajao melanocephalus. Next base: position 92,103 of record CAUYLG010026367.1, on the reverse strand, counting down.
CCTTCCCTCCAACCCATTCTCCACACAGCATTCAGCATAATCTAATGATGTAAGCCAGGCCCTATAATGATTGCTAGTTACAACCCCTCTGATCGCACATGGAGTAAAATCCACAATCCACACTGACGTGGAAAGCCCTGACAATCCAGCCCCAGCTCGTTTCTAACTGCATTTTATCTCACTCTCACATTGATCACTCAGGTTCAGCCATGCTGGCCTTCTTTTAGTTTCTCAAATATCCACGATGATTCCCTGCCTCTGGGTCTCTGGCTATGCTGTTCTTCTGCTTGGAAACACTCTGCCCTCTTCCTCTCCTCATGCTGCAGACCTCGGCTGAAACATGACATCCTCAGAGGGGCCTTTTCTGATAACTTGCCAGTTTCTAAGACAATCCTTTGTCAGTTTCCTTTGTAGCACTTATTGCAATTTGTAATTCTTTTATTAATGTGTCCTTTTACTCAAATTCATTTATTGTCACTACTCCAAGAGCAAAGCCAAGTTTGCCTTGCTTACTGTAGTATCTATGGCACCTGTCACGGTGCCTAACACACAAGTGCTCATAACAAATTTGTTAAAGAAAAATCTAAAACCATAGTGCATCCGTAACATTGGCTTATTATTTTAGAGCAAGCTTGCATACCTTCCCAATGAGAAAGTTTTTCTTCTCTGATTAGATCTTTATAAACAATTTCTTCTTCTTTTTGCTTAGAATTTTGCTTCCTTTTAGTATAAATACAGAAATTTGAGAGCTTGTTTGGCAATAACTATACTGTTGGCTTATGCACTTTACTTTAGAAATCACGCAGATGCTGAGTGAACTGCACAGGCCCAGAGATGTATATCCATGTGTCTTTAAAAATAGACATCTGTTCTTTCTGATCTCCTTCTATGTTCACTGCTGCAGAGAATCCGAACTCAAGCAAATAAGTTAGAATCATTATTCTGAACCTTGTGGTCTTTCATGAATGGCTCTAACTCTTTATTCTAATAGACATAATCTGTATAAGTTCATTGGAATGAAATAATGCTGCAAGAGAAAGAAGGTTTTGAAGAATCCACTGGCAAGAGTCCATTTGCTGGTCAGTGATAAGTCACAGGTCACGTGGTTGTCCATGGCCTGGAGGATGATGTCACGGAAGCTGAGGGATTTGCAGAAGAGTCTGACCCTGTATTAACCTCATCATTTGCTTGAATAAACTCCAATCTTGTGTTGCTTTTTTTGCTTTATATATTTCAAATTATTTCTTCTCAGGGTGATGTAACCCAGAGAGACACAAATACAGCAGTTGTTCAGATATACGTTATTTCCAAAACACAAACAAATCCCCAAGTTTCCGAAAGTAGAGTTTTCCAGTGCTTCTAAACATAGAAGCACAGCCTCAGCATTCCTTGTTGAATTTTCTGGGAGTATAAAGAATTGCTAAGCTGTAAGGAAAGAAAGAATTCAAGTCTATAAAGGAGATGACTGAGTGTATAACTGTGAAAGAATTCTTCTAAGAGGAGAGACATCATCTATCACAAATTTGCCATCTAAGACTTTCTTGAACTTTTTCAAATTTGCAAGATATACACTATCTTGATTTCACTGATGCCAGATAATAACATCTCATAAACCTGTGTCTGTGAACCCTCTCTGTTTCATAGTGTATCTACGGCTATGCCCAATCAGGCACTTATTAAATACTTTTAATGGACACATCTTAAAAAGTTGGGGGAAAATACCTTTTAGAAAGCTCAATTAAGTGTTTTCTTAGCTTAGAAAATAGCCTGAAACTGGTCCTGTCTGCTACCTTGTACAAGAAACTCAACCCCATTTTCCATATATTAATGCAAAATGTTGTTTAAAACACAAGTTGCTACTGGTAGAAGAAAGCAAAGCAATTGCCTGTACAACCCAATTTCACTTTACCCTTTGCTGAAGTTCAGCCTGTCTACACTCATGCCATCCACCTGTGGCCTGGGTCCTTATACCTCCCTAAGTTCCCAGGCAGCCCTGGGCTGGAGGCACAGAGAACACTCTGTTTCCCAATAAGCCTCCTCCACCCTACCAGAAGGCCAGGTAGTCTTCCCCTGCTTGTCACCTGGTCAGGAACCTTTGGAGGGCAGCTCATCTTTGCTTCCCCCCATAATGGGGAGCAGTGGTTTTGGTGCAAAGAGGACTTAGCCTTTGGTTTGCATCTGCCTTTCAGAGGAGGAGGGTGCAGAGGCTGGTTTTGAGATTGGAGCTGGTGATCAGTGAGGTCTCCTTAAGCTCATTGAGCCAACTGTGCTGACTTAGTTGGTCGGTTAACCTGGATAAATACCACCCTGAGTTTTCTTTTTTCATTTAAGAAAAATAGTGTCAGAGTACAGGATGGACTCCCCCAGTGGGAGAGCTGACACCATGTAAACGATTCATTAGCAGATGCTTTAGCTGAACCTCAGCTGTCTTCTCCAGTGACATTGATGTGACAGAGATATTTGTTCAGGTGATGGGACTTAAGTGGGCATTGGGCCCACCATCTCCAGGGACCATCCTTCCAGCACTCAAAGGCAATAGAATCCATACGGGCTGAATCCTGTATTTTCTCAATCCCCCAAATCTGACCAACCTCTCTAAATTGTACTGCAAGGTTTTGGCAGCCAGAGCTCCTACTCCTTGCTGCCACCCCACTGCCACCCCTAGAGGTGCTGAAGGCTGGGTACAGATTATCTGGGTACAAACCATCGGGGTGGAAACCTGTATTTGGAGGTCTGCACTGTGGGTAAGTCTCCCTGCCTTTCCCTGCTGTAGTTAATCCCCCTGCTGAGGTGGGTTTGTTCATGACTGTGTGGTGGACTTGGATTAGAGCAGCTCATCTCCAGGTGGCTGATGCCACATGTATTTGCAACAGATTTTGCCAACTAACTCACTGGATTATCTGTCCCTGGTTAGGCATCTCAGAGGTCCAGAGATTTTTGGTTTCAAACTTCCTATTTTTTAAGGTTTCCAGTATTTTTAAAAATGAAGAAACATCAATAGATGGGTCTTTAAAAACACCTTATGATATGTTTTAAATGTTCAGTGTACTTGGTCTATTTCTGGAATTGTGTGCTTTCCCTAGGTAGAAATGACAACACAAACAAAATCGAAGCCCTTCTGATGTGAGGATTGGACCAAATAGCTTCTCTAGCCTCAGCAGCTCCCTGCTGGCTCCTGAGCCTGCCCTTCCCCTGTGGGCTCTGGCCTGTGGTCAAACCTGTTAGGGTAGAGTGCTGGCACTCCAGTATCACCCAACTCAGAGGTACTTGGAGGCCTAGAAAATCAAAGAGGCCTCTTAGTCAGTAGCTGGGATTTGACTGGTAGGGGTTGATCACTTTCCTGGTAAGTTTTAAACCTACTGGTGACGGCAGTTTCCTCTTTATTTTGTGTTTGGAATTCCTGTCTGCTAGGGGAGCAGGGATACCAGTGGCAATTCTATATCAAGTATTTGTTTTTTAATCCACACCCTTTACCCATCATTCCATGTCTCTCAAGACTCCAGGGGAAGGGAAACATCTTTTCTTTGGGGATGACCCTTCATTAGAGCAAAGAATCCACCTTTCTGGTGGTTCTGAAATGTAATGATAGAGACTGGTTCCAGGAGGGAATGAACAAATGTGTGTGGCAGAGGTGATGGGGCTCAACACACGCTCCATTAACTGTCCCCCATGCTCGGCACCCTATGGTTAAGCAGATCATGTGACTAGTTGTGACCAATGGGCTGTAAGTAGAAATGGCACATGTCATTTCAGGGCGAAGGCATGGAAGAGTTGGTGTGTGACACTTAATAGCTGTCTCTTCTCTTCCTGTGGGGTCTGGAGATGCTTGACGTGATAGGGCCTGATTTCTATAAAGCAAAACTCTTCTCCTTGCCATGCCGCTGACAATGCAGAAGAGTGAGAAACAAACTTCTGCGTGTTAAGCCATCCAGATTTCAGAGACCATTTGTCACCACTGCATAGCCTAATCTATTCTGACTGATACAACATGTATTTTAAGTACGTCTTATTTAAACAATTACATTTGGAAGTATTTTAAACATTCTGATATATGCATTGTGTTGCATATGTGTAAAATATGCTATTAGAAAGTTTTTAGAGATAAAATTCTTTTGTGCAGCAAATGAAACACAGATTTGCATCTTTTTTTGTTTTTATGGTCTTTTTGTTTTTGCATGTATTAAACACAAGATGCTAAGATTGTTACCCATTGTGGGAAGTGAGTTTAAAATGTGTAAATCAAATTTTCTTGGCAATGAGTGAATGAAGCCTGAGACAGTCTATGGTCTCAGGAAGCTCAGGAGAGTGGGGAAAGGCCTGGAAAAGGAATCACGGGATATATGGGCCATGGGATATTCAGAATCAGTCTCTTAAAGGAGGCTTAATTCTTCCTCCAGGATCCTTCCTCATTCAATCCCACACTAACCTGCCCCTTTCTGAACTGCTATAGCAGCGGCGATCTTTGCTTCCTGTTAATTGTAGTCTGTCTTATATCTGTCCATTCATTCTAGAAATATTTGCTGAGCTCCTAGGATGGAATTCCAGGATAGATGCTGGGAACGCAGAGACCAGAGCCAGCCCTGAAAGACCTCACAATCTAAGAATAAGGTCCCTTACGCTCTACTCAGAGTTTCCTAGTTGTTAGTTTTGCCCCTTATCACTCCCTCTTTGTGGGGAGGAATTTTGTCTTTGGCTTCCCATTTATCATCCTCATGCAAGGTTACTGCTGGCAATGTGGAGGCTGCATCAAAGATGGCTGCTGCGTGTCTGTTGGGCACACGGATCAGCCAGTGTGTCTGACTTCATCTTTATTAAAATTTATTCCCAAAGTAACATGGTTCTCCTGGTTTTAGATCCAACTCCATACTCAATCACTATAGCCTGCTTTGGGTTGCTTCATGTTATACGCTGCTGGCAAAGTCGTCATCATTTTCCATTTGTGCCACTTGGAGAGAGCCAGGTTTTGCACTGGAGAGTGAGCAACTGTGGAAATGTGTACATGTGGTGAAAGTAAAGGCTATGAGATAGCCAAGCACCTGGCAGAAATCTGACCTGCTCATGAACATGCTCCCTTAAAGTGCTATTAACAGGAAGGAGGCATTTGGTGGGAAGGCCATTGCAGGCATCTCCCTTTTGCCCATGCTGCCACTCAACTTGAAGTGTATTCCTTCCATATGCAAGTCAAAGCAAGACTTTTCCAAGTATCAGCACCACAAGCTCAAGCTAGTTCTTGGCAGTGATCTGAGTTTCCTTTTGCCCCTGGCAGAGTATCACCAACCAAAGCACAGCTAAGGAGCAGACCAATGGACTGGGTGGGAGAGATCACCTTGGTCTCAGCCTGCCCAACCCTCTGAAAGACACCTGCCCCCGGTCCCCAGGGGCTCAGGGTGTAGTCAGGAATGACACAATTATAGCTTCTTTTTTTTTGTAGGGCAAAGGGCCAGTTTGTTCTCTCTTTGGCTAGATGAGCTGAACTGGCGGCAGGTAGACAACCAGCACTTCTCAGGAAGCTGTACCAACAAGATGCAAAAGAGAGAGGCGGAGCAGAGGAGGGCCGCTCATGAGCTGATTGTGCTAAGCCCTGTCAAAGAATCCTTTAGAAACCCGATGGTAATCAATGCCACCCAAGGGCACCACATGTGCCGATGAAAACCTCTTGCATTTTGGTTAAATGTGGCTTGAGATTAGCATTGGGTGAGAATATCTGTTGTTTGCAGGCACTCAAGACTGCTGAATTCAAAAGTGACCCTTTTGATATTGATAAATAATGTGGCACACGATTCCTCCCCCACCCCAATAGAAATTGTGCAAATCCTTAATTATGAGGGCATTTTCTCAAGGGCACATTAGAATATCATGCTAAATTGAGTTGTTATCTTCGCTTTTGCCAGGACTTTTGTGAAACTGCACAGCAAGCTGCCCTTAGAAGTTTTCGCTTTTGTTTGCAAATCATTGGTTCAACTTGGACTAAGGTTTCTAGGAATTAAAAAGAAAGAAAAAGTGCAGGAAAAAATTATGTAGAGTAAGCCTTCTAAAGTAGGTTTTGTTTTTTTCTCTTTTTCTTTTGGTGAACGGGTCACAAGATTGCAATTCTAAACAATCTCACAATTAATTCTTGAGCTATGCAGTCCAATTAGAACAATCGCTTCCTTTCTGATTTAATTAGAGATGAGGACACGCCTGTGAGCTTATTTGTATTAAATAAGTGCTCATTAAACAAATTTTGGATCAGGTTCAGCTTGTTAGAAATGCCATGAAAAGGGAGCTGTCTCAGTGTCTCTGGTTTCTTTAACCCCTTTAATGCCGAGAATGAACTTCACAGGTGTGGCAAATATAAACAGCATCTTTGCTAAAACCTGGTGAATTGGAAGGGGGTGGTGTGTGACCAGCCTGACAAACAGCAAAACCTCGTCTCTACTAAAAATACAAAATTAGCTGGGCGTGGTGGCAGATGCCTGTAATCTCAGCTACCCGGGAGGCTGAGGCAGGAGAATCACTTGAACCAGGGAGGTGGAGGTTGCAGTGAGCCGAGATTGCACCATTGCACTTCAGCCTGGGCAACAAGATTTAAACTCAATATTAAAAAAAAAAAAAAAAAAAAAAAAGAGGTGATGTGTTTATTGAACAGCCCATCTACTCATCTGACATTTAGCATCTTCTTTTCCTTTCCCCAGGCCACTGTAGGCAGAAAATCAATTTGGGGGTCTGAGGAAAGCTACTCTAATTGCAGAAAAATTCTTGTATTATCTGTGTTTCTCAAATCTCACTACTCGGAGTGGGAGTCGTGAATGAGTAGCAGCAGCAGCAACACCTGGGAACTTGCTAGAAACACAGAATGTCACTCGCCACCCAGACTAATGAGACTCTGCATCTTGACAAGATCCCTGGGTGATGGTTGTACAGGTTTACAGTTTGAAGATCACTGGTCTAAAGGCAACAAATCATGCAGATTTTATTTGAAAAATCCGAGGGCCCTTGGTACCCCAGAGAATGCCACTTCTCTTGAATAAAACCGGACCTTGGTGCCCTCTCTACCATGGGGGAATTGCCATCTTGACCCTCCTGAACTCTCTGCCTAAGACTCAGGTGTGTCTCTCTCATTTTATCCTCTAGTGAGCTCCCAGGACTGGAAGAGCCCACGGGCAAGGATGTAGGTCATCGGGCATCCTCTGCCCTCATCTGTGGCTCCTGCCTCTTGCCCTTCCCTTCGGCACAAAACTGAGCATTTGCTATGCATCAGGCCCCGTGGTGGCTCTCTGGCTACGGAGAGAAAGGATTCCTGCCCTGGAGGGACTCCCACTCTTACGGGCTGATGCTGGAGGGAGAGGGATGACAGGCAGCTGATGAGTGGGAGAAGTCTTGGGATCCTCAGGCCCCAGATGCCATCACTGACAGACTGCTCATGACAGCCAACATCAGAAAGTCCAAATGTCCTAGGAGTAGGAATCTCTGTTTTCCTGGGGAAGGCGGCATCCATGCAGTATCTGTCACATGCAATGAGATAACTTCCAAGACACAGCATGTGCATGTGGTATTGAACGTTGAAGAGAACTTAGCCTGCTGAGCGTGCTGCGTGCCACCTTGATGTATTATTCTCCTCCACAAAAGTTTGTCTATTTTTTTCTCATTTATTTTCTCAGAAAGCAAAACTTGCATCCAGGGAAACGACTGCATCAGAAGAGTGACTCAGTGTTCTCTCATGCTGCTCAGTCCTCACACTTTCTTCAGGCAGCCTGGTGGGGAGAAAACATTGGCAACCTTCTGTCTCACTGCATGGTGCCTGCAGTAGCATTGAGCAGACCACAGCAGATTTAAAATTTCTGTCCTTCCACCCCAGACTCAGACTAATGTCACTGCTAAATAAGGGATATTAAAAGAGCCCAGAGCAGCAAGTAAATTGTCATCGCTGGACCTTGATCTGACCTGGTATCCTGCATACCATGATTGCCCTGGTGATGGGCTCTGCCCTGCCACCTTCACCACTCTATCTTAATGATGGACAGTACCACAGGCAGCTCCAAACAGCCTCAGCTGCTGCATCCCCAACCCTCAGCTCCAGCCTGCATGTAGAACTGCCCTGGCTTCCTCACTTCTGCTCCCTTGGACCTTCAACTGGTAAACCAGGAGCCTGGAGGAAGACCTGGGGAGGGGAATGGGGAAAAAAGCATGACTTCCTTAAGAAGATGATGATCGCATCATAAACCAGCTCATCATCATCTAATGGGGATGGGATGATGGAAGGAGATTTGGGGGAGGAAGACTCAGCTGAGATGAAATTAAATCTGGAAATGTCAAGAATAGGGAGCTGGGATCAGGTAACTATGTGGTCTGCTGGGAAATTTAAACGTAATTTTGGAAAAGTTCAATTGGAGTTCTAGTCTAAGTCTTTTAAAATAAGTTTACTATTTTCGAAAATCACTCAAGCAAAAGATGTTCTTTGTTTAAACATAAAATAAAAACTTAAGTGATTAAACATTACTCAACTATCACTCTTAACGCTTTGGTATATTATGTCCTACATTTTATGTATATAAAGACAAATAGAAATAGAGAATTACAGGTTTGGATATAGCATAAGATGGAATCATACTACATATACTAGCTTCTATGTGCTATTTAGTTAATTCTACATCATGAGAATCTTCTAGAACACCATTGTAAATGACTGCAATAGCTCTACATTGGTGTATACACTATAGTTTTTGCAGCTGACTTGCTGTTATTGGGTATTTATACTATTTCTGTTTCTCTACCTACATCTATCTATCTATCTATCTATCATCTATCATCTATCATCTATGTTTTCCTAGCCTAAAAAGTATTAAACAATGTTTTTATAGTTAAATCTTTGTGTACATTCTCAACTATTTCCTCAGAATAGACACATAAATATATAATTGCCTGGTTGGAAAGAATTTTCATTTTAGGAATTTTGAAGTATATTGTCAAGTTTGGACCAATTTATACTCTTCTGAGAAATACCTTTGGGAAAATTTCCCACTGTATTTTAAGGCAAACAATTGGATATAACTTTTATCATAGTTTCACCAAGAATCCTCCTTGGACTCTCTTTCAATCATGCATAAGATAAAATCTGAGTCTCCAAGAGCCTGGGATCCAGAAGACGGCATCTCAAAGGCTTACCCTTATAGCCTCCTATGTGCTTGAGGGGGTGAATTACAAAGTGAGAACCCCAGGCACAGCAGCCAGAGAGGCCACTGCACTGGTGTCCGAGTGAGGGGCACCATGCCAACCAACAGCTGCCACCATCTCATTGGAGAGCCTGTGTGTGCTGCCACAGAGAGCGTCACAGCTACTGGGAGGCAAGAAAAAGTCCGCCATGTGTAAAGGAATAAAATATACAGGGAGGAGGATTGACCTGAGTAACCAGGGCTGTGGCTCCCCAGAGTGGAAGAAACAAAAGGGCACTTTAACTTAAAAAAACAAAATCCTCAAAGAGATGCATTCACAGAATCCCTAAAAGGAATTTTAAAACTAAAATACATGTTTGCAAGTTAAAATGTTTAATAGGAGAATTGCAAAGACAATGATCATGACCAGTGATTAAATATCTTGTAAGGAAAAATGCAAAAGAAGAAAAGGAAGAAAGAAAGGAAGGAAGGAAAAAAGAAAGCAATGAGGAAAATTATAATGAGTTGGAGACTCAAGAAAATATTTTATGCAATAGTGAGAAATTTCAAGAGAAAAGAAGAATAAAAAAGTAATTTTTAAAAGTCATAAAAGAAAGCATGAACTAAAGAAAACTTCTATTTTAAAATGGAAAAATTTTGGCAAGTGCCATGCACAATTAATATAACATTAATGATAATGATAATAATAATATAGACCAGACCAGAGCTGGCCAATAGAACTTCCTGCAATGGTGAAAATGTTCTGTGCAGTTCAGTATGGTAGCCACCAGCCACATGGGCTATTGATCATTAAAATGATTGCTATGACAAGGAAACGGACTTTTAAATTTTGATTTCATTTTATTAACATTTGCATTAAATAGCTATACGTGGCTAGTCATTATCTTATTGGACATCAGATCTAGAGATTTCCTGGTGAAATTTCTTAAATATAAGCATTAAAGTAAAAGCTTATAAACTCATGGGCTTTCGTATTCAAGGGGAATACATTCCAAGACCCCCAGCGGATGCCTGATGTTGTGGATAGTATATTATGTTTTTTCTTATACATACACATGATGAAGTTTAAATTATAAATTGGGTATACTAAGGCATTAACAAAAGTAACAGACAATAAAATAGAACAGTTATAACAACATGCCAGCATCATTACTCTTGTGCTTTGGGGCCCTTATTTAGTGAGATGCGGGTTACTTGAGTACAAGCACTATGATACCACAACAGTTGATCTGATAACTGAGAGGGCTACTAAGCCACTAAAGGGTGGGTAGCTATCCAGCAAAAGTATGCTGAATAGTTCACATCCCAGGGGGATGGAGCAGGACTGTGTGAGATTTCATCACCATACTCAGAACGGCACACAAAACTTATGAATTGTTAAGTACAGTGGGGTAACAAAACTGACAGATGATTAATTTCTGGAATTTCCTACTTAATATTTTTAGACCTCAGTTGACTGCAGTTGATGGCAGGTAACTGAAACCTCAGAAAATGAAACCAAGGATAAAGGGGGACTACTGTATAGAAAATCAGATTTGTACTGAACTTCTCATCTGAAACACTGAAGGTTAAAATCAATAGAAGACATTTACAAACTGTTAATAGAAATCCCTGATTGGAGGCGGGTCATGGTGGCTCACGCATATCATCTCAACAGTTTGAGAGACTGAGGCAGGCAGATCACTTGAGCCCAGGAGTTCCAGACCAGCCTGGGAAACACAGGGAAACGCCATCTCCACAGAAAATATAAACATTAGCTGAGCGTGGTGGCACTCACCTGTGGTCCCAGCTACTCTGGAGGATGAAGGTGAAGGATTGCTTGAGCCTAGAAGGTCGAGGCTGCAATGAGCTGTGATCATACTACTCCACTCCAGCCTGGGCAACAGAGTGAGACTCTGTCTCAAAAAAAGGAGAGGAGGGGAAGGAAAGGGAGAGTAGAATCTATATAAAGAACAATACAGTAGAGCAAAAGGGGTTACAAGGAAAGGATTAATAAAAAAAACTTGAAATTAATGTAATATAAAAGATAAAACATATATGAAATAAAAATTGAACTTTTTGAAAGATAAAATAGATAAAACACTAGAATGGTAGGGAAAACAGATAGAAACCAAAAAATACAACATTAAGAATGAAAAACAAGGAATAACCATGGATCCTAAATAAGAAAAAAACTGTATTCATACTCTATGCAACTCTACAATAATACATTTGAAAAATACTAAAAACTGATGATTTTCTAACAAAATTGGCTCAGTGGTGTTAGAAAAAGAAAAAGAAAAATATTCTCAGTTCTGTGGATTTTCACAGCTAACATCCATCTTCTATTCAAAGAATAGCTAATTCTTAGTTTTTGAAAAGTTTTCTGGTCTATAGAAAGTTATAACTTCTTCACTTATTTCAAATCTATTACAGCCTTAATATCAAAATTTGAGAAGGGTGGCACTGAAACAAAGACTATAGAACAATAAACCTATGAATAAAGTGACACATTTTAAATAAAAAATTGGCAAATCAAATTCAGCAAGACGGTGGAAGAATGACAATTACGGCATGACCCAGTAGGGTGTATTAGTCTATTTTCACGCTGCTGATAAAGACGTACCTGAGACCAGGTAACTTATAAAGGAAAAGAGGTTTAATGGACTCACAGTTCCACATGGCTGGGGAGGCCACAATCATGGCGGAAAGTGAAAGGCACATCTTACATGGTGGCAGACAAAAGGAAAATGAGAGACAAAGGAAAGGGGTTTCCTTTTATATATAAAGTATATAAAGCCATCAGATCTAGTGAGACTTATCCACTACCACAAGAACAGTTTGGGGGAAACCACACCCATGATTCAATTGTCTCTCACCAGGTCCCTCCCACAACATGTGGGAATTATGGGAGCTACAATTCCAGATAGATTTAGGTGGGAGCACAGCCAAACCATATCATAGGGTTTATAATTGAAAGAATAGTTCACCATTAGAAAATCCAGAAACATAATTCCTAATTTAATTAAAAGAGAAAAACAAATAATTGTTTCAGTAGATTCTAAAGAAGCACTTGATAAGATTTTGAAGACATTCTTCATCAAAACTCTGCCTCAGCTCAGAGAGAAGTAAACTGAGACATCCTAAAAACTATGAGAAACACATTAAAATGCTTAAACTGTTTTTATTAAATCAAGGATAAAAGTGGGTGCCCTATCATTTCACATAGTTTGAAGGTTCTAACAAGATACATGATTCCTCAAAATGATCTTTGTTTTCAGAAAATTAATGTATTCCTAGGAAATGTGAAAGATTATTTAAAAACCATTTAGATTCCTGTGAGATTTTGATATGGTATATGTAGTTGTGTTCGTATACATAAACACAAGTGTTCTTTCTCCTTATATAGATATAACTGGTTAGAAAAAGGAATAGAAAAAAATTCCATTTATTATAGACACAAAAACTATAAAATCACCAGGAATAAATTTAATAAGAATGAAAACTGTAAAACTTTATTGAAAGACTTTAAAAAACGTAGAAACAAACAGAAATAAATCACGTTTCTGGAGGAGAGACTTAATAATATCTTTTTTTTTTTTGAGACGGAGTCTCACACTGTTGCCCAGGCTGGAATGAAATGACCTGATCTCGGCTCACTGGAACCTCCACCTCCCAGGTTCAAGTAATTCTCCTGCCTCAGCTTCTCAAGTAGCTGGGATTACAGGTGCCTGCCACCATGCCCAGCTAATTTTTTTTTTCTATTTTTGGTAAAGAAGGGGTTTCATTATGTTGAGCAGGCTGGTCTCAAACTCCTGATCTCGTGATCCACCCGCCTCAGCCTCCCAAAGTGCTGGGATTATAGGCATGAGCCACTGCGCCTGGCCTGAGACTTAATATCTTAAGTCTCCTTTGTGCATGGCTACAGGAAAGTTATTTCTCATCAGAATCCTTCCTCTTTTTCTGAGGGACTTTAGGAATTAGACTTCTTGAAGTATTTATGAAAATACAAATGTGTAAGAATTTCTAATAAAAACTTGAAAATTAGGAATATGAACGGGGTGGTAGGGAGGATTTTGCCCAGCCAGATATGAAGATGTACTATAAACCTGCTGGGTTCAAAATAATGAGGCAATGAAATTAGGGTGGGTAAAAGCAAAATAAGCCCCCGGGCTCCTTGGAGGAGGTAGGTTGAAGGAAAGCAAATGACAGGAGAAAGACTGTACAAAGGGTTTTTCCAACTGGGGTGTATGAATATCTGCGGGGATTTGACAACTCCGTCTGCAAAGTTAATATGTGTTTTATTTTAAATTCTAATGCAAAAACACAAATGATCTTACTCTGTATCATTTGATCAACACTGATAGCTTAGGACTGCCACAAAATTTTTCTGTGCTGTTTTTGCATTTACAATTAAGATTCATTTGCAAGTTGCATTGGTGGTAAGTAGCACTGATTTAATAGCCCTGTGCTAGTCAGAGCAGAGGTAGATTTAAAACACAGATGAAGCATTTAACTTGAGTGCCAAATGCCAACACACACCAAACTGCTAACCCTGGCCACCTTGATGGAGCAGAGGGTGACAGCGCAGCTGGATTTGGGCCAGAGGAGACGCTGGCTTTATATTTATTACTGAGTGTACTGCAACAATCACATAATGAGGTTGTACTTTGAAAGGAGAAGTCAATCGAGTCTATGTCAAGGCCTAACTATCAAAGTGGGAAGGACATTTTATGACTCAGTGTGATAAGTACTATAATTTAGTGATGGATTTTTTTTTTGTAGTGTGCATTGTGGTATACGTGGGGGTGCTGAATGGTGGTCCCAGAAAAGATCAGCCTAGGTCCAAATCCCTGAAGCCAAAGGATACTATTTGGGAAAAGGGTCTTTGCAGATGTAATCAGTTAAGGATGTTGATATGAGAACTTCCTGGATTCCCTCGGTGGGCCCTCAATCCCAAGATACATGTCCTGATAAGAGACAGGCAGAGAGGGACTTGAGACATGCAGAGGAGTAGGTGATGTGAAGACAGAAGCAGAGATTAGAGTGAGGCGGCCATAAGCCAAGGGATGCCTGGAGACAGAAACTGGAAAATGCAAGGAGTGGACTTTCCATCCCTGCAGTGAACGTGGCCCTGTCAATGCATTGATTTCAGATTTCTGGCCTCCCGAACTCAGAGAGAATACATTTCTGTTGTTTTAAGCTAGCCAGTTTGAGGAAATTTGTTATGGCAGTCATAGCAAACTAATATGGTAAAGTAACTTATTTTTTTCTGGAATGGTTAAGGCAGACTTCACTAGAATCATGGCTTTTATAAGCTGCACCTAAAAGGAAGTAGAAAAGGGAAGGAAGGCTACTCTGGGCAGGGAAGACAGCATGAGCAAAAGCACAGAGGGCTGAGGGGTTGGATTCGGTGTGGCTGGGGTAGGAGGTGTATTTAACAGGTGAGGTTGGGGGTGAGCAGAGGGTGAAATATCATGTTTTCTGCTGACTCTTTAGCTGAAGAAACTAATTCACAAACAATTGAAAGATATTCCTAAGAGGACTGAGCAATTTCATATCAGAGACAGAATTCTGGCAAAATCTACCTTCAATGTCATATTCACAAGGCAGGAAATTGCACCCCTGTAAAGCCCAAGAAAAAGAGAACTGAGAAGAGTTTTCTCATATTCAAAATGCAGCAGCTTGTTGGGTCTTGAGGGCTCCCTTCACAGCCAGTTTGCTCACATTCCTAGGCTGACAGCTTGCTCTGGTAGCCACGTAATCCCTGCCAGAATGGGAAGTCCCCAAGCTAGGTAGAAAACAAAATATTTTCGCCATTTGACATGATAAATTGTGAGGCTCTTGAATAGAAGAACTGGCGCAACCATGGGAGTGTTCTGTCCCATCCACCCACTCCATCCCCTGTGGGAAACACGTCTCCCTCAGCCAGCACATCAGAAAGTGGCCTGACGGAAGCCACCCCCTTTGATTTCTATGTGTGGACATGACTTGCCACCGGCATGGATTCTGCCTCCTGCTTAGCACTGTTTGTGGCAGTTGAGAGTATCTTCTCCTTGATACCGTTAGGAATATCCAAGGCGGGTATTGCATACTGAGGCCAAAAATTAATGTGCGCGCATGCCAAGAGCACTTGCAGATGTGTGGTTGAAAACATTTGTTTCACGGGACTGACGCTATAAATAGGATGAGGATCAGCAGGAAGGCAGCAGTTTGCATGGGTGGCCTTGTCTCTACGGCAGAGATATTTCCCAGAAACTCGTGCCAGCAGAGTGGCTCTGGATCCAATGAAGCTGCTGCGTCATCACTGTGACATGGCTCACAACTGCTGGGGTGCCAGCCCTTTCCCTGGCTGCTCAAAAACACATCTGCAAGCATCTCCAGAAACTTCTGTGACACGCTGGGGCCCTCATCCATTGGTGGTGCACCATGTGTGTGTGTGACTGCATGAATGTGTATATAGTGTGTAAGTATGTGTGATGTGTGTATATGTGTATGAGTGAGTGTGTGTCTGTGTGTACATGTGTCTGTGTGAGAGAGTGACTAACAGTCTGTGTGAGTGCCTGAGTGTGTGTGAGTGTGCAGGTACATCTGTGTATGTGTGTGAGTGTTTATACATGTGTGTGTCTGTGTAAGAATGTGTGTCTGTTTATATGAGTGTCTGTGTGAGAGTGTATGACTGTAAATGAGTGTGTGTGTGTGTGTGTGAGAATCCCTGAGTGTGACTGAGTGTGTAGGTCCATCTGTGTATGTGTGTGAGTGTGTATATGTGTGTGTGTCTGTGTGAGAGAACATGTCTGTTTATATGGATGTCTGTGTGAGAGTGTGTATGACTGTAAATGAATGTGTTTGTGTGTGTGATGCCTGAGTGTATGTCTGTGTGTGTGTGACTGAGTGTGCAAGTACATCTCTGTATGTGTTTGAGAGTGTGTGTGTGTGTGTGTGTGAGACAGTGTGACTGTGTGGAATGTGTTTGTGTATATGAGTGTGTGTTGGGGGAGTATGTAAGTGTGACTACCTGAGTGTGTGGATGTGTCTAGGTCTGTGTGGGGAGAATATGGGTGTGAGAGTGTGTGTGACTGGGTGACTGCATATGTATTTGTGTGAGTGTGTGTGAGTGGGTGCGGGTGTGTGCATGTCACCCAGGCTGGAGTGCAGTGGCATGATCTCAGCTCACTGCAACCTCCACCTCCCAGGATCAAGCGATCCTCGTGCCTCAGCCTCTGGAGTAGCTAGGACTAGAGGGATGCACCACCATGTCCAGCTGATTTTTTAATATTTTTAGTAGAGACTTGGTTTCACTATGTTGGCCAGACTGGTCTCGAACTCCTGACCTCAAGTAATCCGCCCACCTCGGCCTCCCCAAGTACTGCAGTTACAGGTGTGGGCCACAGCGCCCGGCCCCGAGTGGTTGTTCTGTCCACCTCAGAGTGGCAGGCTGCGGTGTAGCTGCATCTCACTTACCTCCAAACCGAGGAAGAAGATTCCTGCCTGCTCCTGGGGCCAGGAGAGTAAGGACGTGGAGGAGGTTGGAGAGTGGGGATTCATCTGGTGGGTGATGAGACGGACAATGGAAGTCGGTGGTGAGAGAGGACAGCAGTAGCAGCTATAGCAGGAGGAGGGGCAGTGCTCACCTTGCCGGGGCAGGCCTGCAGGAGGAAGCAGGGCATTGGGAAGGAGCGGTCAGGGCCGAAGGGATTCTTCGGCTCCAGCAGCCCATGAACTGGCAAGAGGAAACAAAAGGCAAATAGCAACACTTCTGTGGGACGAAAGGGTGGTGAAGCAGAGCAGTTGAAGGCTTGGTCTGAAAGCTGGTTATGATAAAACTTTCACATGGTTGGGAAGAAACCCTGGGCCCCACTTGCTGTGTTTCCAAACATTTGTTTCTCGTCCCAACTTGGAAATAAATGAAGGCACTGTGTGGGGTTCTCTGACATCTATCATCTTGTAGTCATGCCTCACAAATTTTAGGACCGTTTTACAAAAGGGGAGATTGAGGCTCACAGAGATGAAGTAACTTGCCAAGAGCATATGCCCAGGTCTCGGGACACTCCTGGGCAATGGCAGAAAGTCCCCTTCACTTTCTTTTGGGTAGTAATATAGATATTCTTGATGGCAAAGAGTGTCTCCCTCCTCTTGTGACACAAACACCAAGTGCTTAAGTTGTCTGGAAACTGTCATACACACTAAAGTCCACTGTCTCATTGGCTTCTCATGATCTTGCAAGTTAGCTGTCATTACCCCATTACCTGGAGCAAACCGAAGGGACTTCTCTAAGGACACACAGCAGTGTCATGCTGGAGCCAGGATTGACACCCAAACCCATCTTATGCCCATGCTCTGGTCTACTACACTACCCTGCCTCCCTCATGGAAGAAAGGGCTCCTCCCACTGACTCCCTGCCCACTGCTTCTGGCTCTGCCCACGAGAGGAGGTGAATTGCACCCATGCAACAATGCTCATTGCTCATTACTCATGGCCTCCCAGGCCTCGCAGTGATTAAGCCCTTAGAACTTCCCTTCGGCCGCGGGTGACATCATTGCATAATTAAGGTGACTGTGATGCCCAACTGCGTGCACCAAACAAAGGTTCCTTGTTTTAATTTATCATCCCAGCTCTCCTTGTGCAAGACTGAGCTCCAACTGGTAATTAAGGGAGACGGTTTAACCTGGCTGAATGAGAGCAAGGCTTGGGGCAAAGTGGCAGAAGGCTGACCCAATGTCAACTCTTAATTTGATATGGTAATGAGGATACCAATAAAAGATAATAAGGAGTAGGCTTACCCCAGAAAGAGGAGAGCTCAATGCTAATCTGAAGCTTTCCCTTTATGTAATTTTCTTGCCAAGTAGCTAAAAAGATTTTTTTGTCTCCTTTTATTTCTCAGCTGACCCTTTGATGGAGCTATTACTGAGCGGTCACATGCCCCGAAGTTGGTCACTTTCTACCCAGAGCATCGTTTTAATGCACATAGATTTTGCAGCACAGGCTACAAAGATTCAAACACAGCTTTGCCATTTGCTAGCTTTGTGACCTCAAGCAAGTTACTGAAATTCCTGTCTCTCAGTTACTGCATCCATAAAAGGGCAGTTGCAATGATAGCATCTGCCTCATCAGGGTGTTGTGAGGAATAAAGTGAATTAACGTTGTGTTCGATCTCCAGGTCAGTGCCGTAAGCACTTTGTGTCTGTTATTAGTGCCTTCAAAACTCTCTTCACTATCTGTGTACAACTTTACAGTGTCTTGCATGAGATTAGGTGTTCAATAAGTATCTCTTCATGACATTTTCTGTCTTCCCCTCTTCCCTCTCTTTGTCCTTCTCTCTCCACAAACAGGGACCTCATTTCTACCTTCAACACATAAAGTGAAATGTGGAGCAGAGACCCATTCGTTTGCAAGTACAATGAGTTAGGAAGGGACTCACCCCTTGTGGAGTACGGAAGCCAGCTGAACAGCAACTTGGAGTATGAGAGCCGGATAGAGAAGGTGGTTGGGGCATGAGCTTGTATTTAAAACGCAGCTCACAGATGAGGTTTTCACTGTCTCTAGAAACTGACCAAGCCTGGGAGGGCAGTCCCTCCAGGGCCAGGAAAACCTCGGAAGTCTAAGACATCAGAATGCAGAAAATGAAAGACATGGTTTATATAGTCTCTCGCTTTCTCCCCTCCTGAGAACTGTCAGTTGCCTTAATGTAACTTACATTCAGGAGACTCTCAAGGGAGGCTGAATTGTGCAGCAAAGTTTGTTTTCCTTATTGAGCTGAGCTCCCTTGATCCTCTCATAGCTACCTGGCCAGAATGGGGACTCAGACCTCACCAGAGTCTGCCAGCTGGGGCCAGAGCGATACCCTCAGGTGTCTCCTCGGAGGGGCATTCTTCATCTGCATCTGCCTGTCTAAATAACGGCTTACCTTTGGGGTGAGCTGTAACCTGCCTCATCACTACCTCTTCCAGCTTCCCAGCACTTTCCCAGTCACTTCCTTATTTCCACTCCTGAATTTCCAGACTATTTTTTTTCTATTCTTCTTCTTATTATTATTTTTATTCCAATAGTTTTTGGAGTACAGGTGATTTTTTTGTTACATTGATGAGTTTTTTATTGGTGAATTCTGATATTTTAGTGCACCTGTCATCTGAGCAGTGTACACAGTGTGCAATATGTTGTCTTTTATCCCTTACCCCCTTCCAACCTCCCACCCATGAGTCCCCAAAGCTCATTATATTACTCTATGTTTTTGCATCCCTATAGCTTAGCTTTCACTTATAATTGAGAAAATATAGTTTTCTATTTCTGAGTTACTTCACTTAGAATAATGGCCTCCAGCTCCATTGCAAAATACTGCAAAATACAATATTTCGTTCTTTTTTAAGACTGAGTAGTATTCAATGGTGTGTATATACATATATATGTACATATATATGTATATATACATATCACATTTATAACCACTCTGTCAATGGACACTTAGGTTGGTTCCATATCCTTGCAATCACAAACTTTACTGCTATAAACATATGTGCACATGTTTTTTCATATAATGACTTCTTTTCCTCTGGGTAGATACCTAGTAGTGAGATTTCTGGATCAAATGGTAGATCTCCTTTTAGTTCTTTAAGGAATCTCCACACTGTTTTCCAAAGTGGTTATACTAGTTTACATTCCTACCAGCAGTGTAGAAGTGTTCCTTGATCACTGCATCAATGCCAACACCTACTATTTTTTGATTTTTTGATTATGGCCATTCTTGCAGGAGTAAGGTGGTATCAATTGTGGTTTTGATTTGCCTTTCCCTGATGATTAGTGATGTTGAGCATTTTTTCATATGTTTATTGGCTGTTTGTATATGTTCTTTTGAGAAACGTTTATTCATGTCCTTTGCCCACTTTTGATGGGATTATTTCCTTTTTTTCTTGCCGATTTGTTTGAGTTCCTTTTAGATTCTGGATACCAGTCCTTTGTCAGATATACAGTTTGCAAATGTTTTCTCCCACTCTGTGGATTTTCTTTTTACTTTGCTGATTATTTCTTTTGCTGTGCAGAAGCTTTTTAGTTTACTTAGGTGCATTTGCTTTTGGGGTCTTAATCATGAATTCTTTGCCTAAGCCAATGTCCAGAAGAGTTTTCCCAATGTTATCTTCTAGAATTTTTATGGTTTCAGGTCTTAGATTTAAGTCTTGGATCAATCTTGAGTTGATTTTTGTATGAGAGGTGGAGGCTGGATGCAGGAGCTCATGCCTGTAATCCCAGCACTTTGGGAGGCCAAGGCAGGCAGATCACAAGGTCAAGAGATTGAGACCATCCTGGCCAATATGATGAAACCCTGTCTCTACTAAAAATACAAAAATTAGCTGAGCATGGTGGTGCACACCCATAGTCCCAGCTACTCAGGAGGCTGAGAAAGGGGAATCACTTGAACCCAGAGGGCGGAGGTTGCAGTGAGCCGAGATTGCACCACTGCACTCCAGCCTGGCAACAGAGCGAGACTCCATCTCAAAAAAAAGAAAAAAGAAAAAAAAAAGATGAGAGGTGGGGATTTAGTTCTAAAAGAGAAGAAGAGGGATTCCTCCCTTAATCATTCTATGAAGCCAGTATCACCCTAACAACAAAACCAGGAAAGGATATAACAACAACGAAAGACTATAGACCAATATCCTTGATGAAAACAGATTCAAAAATCCCCAACAAAATCCTATCTAACTGAATCCAACAGCACATCAAGAAGATAATATATCATGATTAATGGGTTTCATCCCTTGGGATGCAGGGATGGTTTAACATAAGCAAGTTAATAAAAGTGTTACATGACATAAAGAAAATTAAAAACAAAAGCCATATGATCACCTCAATAGAAATACAGAAAAAGCATTTGATAAAATCCAGCATCCCTTTATGATAAAAACCTTCAACAAAATAGGCCTAGAAGGGGCTTACCTCAAAGTAAGAAAAGTCATATTTAACAAACTCACAGCCAACATCATATTGAAACGGAAGAAGTTGAAAGCATTCCCTCCGAGAACTGGAACAAGACAAGGATGCTCATTATTCAACACAGTACTGAAAGGCCTAGCCAGGGCAATCAGGCAAGTGAAAGAAATAAAGGGCATCCAAATTGAAAAAGAGGATAGCTGTTGCTGTTTGTTGATGATGTGGTCGTATATCCAGAAAACCCTCTAGACTCATCCTAAAGGCTCATAGATATGATAAATGAATTCAGTAGAATCTCAGGTTACAAAATCAATGTGTACAAATCAGTAGCACAGCTATAGCTCAACAATGACCAAGCTGATAATCAAACCAAGAACTCAATCCCTTTTACAACAGCTGCAAAAAAATAAAATACTTAGGAATATACTCACCCAAGGATGTGAACGTTCTCGATAAGGAAAACTTTAAAACACCGCTGAAAGAAATCACAAATGACACAAACAAATGGAAACATATCCCATACTTGTGAATGGGGAGAATTAATAATAAGAAAATGACCATACTGCCCAAAGCAATCTACAGATTCAATGCAATTCCCATCAAAATTCCATCATGATTTTTCACAGAACTAGAAAAAACAATCCTAAAATTCATAGGGGACCAAAAAAGAGCCCACCTAGCCAAAGCAATACTAAGCAAAAAGAACAAATCTGGAGACATCATATTACCTTAATCCAAATTACACCCACAATGCTACAGTTACCAAAACAACATGGTACTGGTGTAAAAGTAGGGACTTAGACCGATTAAACAAGATAGACAACCCAGAAATAAAGCCAAATACTTATAGCTAACTGATCTTCGACAAAGCATACAAAAACGGAAACTGGGGAAAGGACACCCTATTCCATAAATGGTGCTGGGAAAACTGGTAAGCCACATGTAGTCGAATGGAAATAGATCCCATCTAGTCTTCTTTTATGGAAATTTTCACTTTCTGTCATTTGATATATGTTGTGTATCTGCCTTTATCACCTTTAAAAAGCATGTGAGTACCCCAAGGACAGGGAATGAGCAACTGCACCTTACTCATTCTAGTGTTACTCTTTCCTTCTCTATATTCTTAGCATTCAGCATTGAATAAATGCTCATCAAGTGCATGAGCATTTGATGAGCCTTTACTGAATAACAGAAACAATATTTTATGTTAGGTCCCCCAGAAGCAGACACCCAGGCAAGGATTCCGACCAAGTTGTTTGTTTAAACAGTGATCCCAGGAAGCACTGGTAGAAGCATAGGGAAGGAGAAATGGAAGTTGTGGGGGCACTGTTCAGTGCGTGCTAATGACCTGTTTACTACTGATGGCAACTGGGGCTCGATTTTGCTGGTACTCTGTAGGACACAGCTCAAGTTGTCCCATCTGGGTTATTTGTCCATATGCCATTAGAGGTGGGCTGCCCCTGGGCCAGTTAACCCCATGACACATGAGCAGAACAATGGCCAGAGCAGACCCTCCACAGGGTCCCAGATGGCTAAGGCGAGAAACCAAGCCATTGACCTTGAGTGCCAGTGTGTTATGGGTGGGTACCTAGCCATCTGCTATACCTAAGTTGTAAAATCAAGGTTAAATAGCCACAGGTTCTAAAATTGAGGCACCTGCAACTATCAGCCAAGAGGCAGAGAAAAAAGAACAGATTTAAAGTCATTTATCCATTTTACTGTTATTATCTTGAGTTTCTCCTGGGAAGAGGTCAGCTGATATTGGAAGTAGGTGGTTGACATCCTCATGGGCCCCCTGCATTTTCCCAGCCTATGCCTGGCTGTCACAGCTGGGAACATCTGGGCTGCATCCCAGGGTAAGCTGTCCAGAAAGCTGTGGCATGGCCAAGATATGCCTTGGCTGAGGCAGACTGAGGGAACCTTCCAGCTGCTGTGACTTCAGCTCCTCCTGGATAGCCCTCCCCTTACTCTAAGCAGCAATATTTCTCCAAGGATGTTGCTTTCATCTTTTTCCCTTCACTCAAAGAAAGGCCACATTTTCCCTTTGCAGAACATGTTGACGACAATTTTCTCTTGGAAACATCTGTGCCTCTAGGCTCTAGGCTAGTTCTGCCTTTCTTATTTTGCCCCAAGTTCTCCCACTGCACAGAGGTGGGGGCCTCTTGGAGTCCTGGACCACACCAGCCTGGTGAAGTGTAAAATGGGATAACTTCGAGTAAACTTAATCAAAGCCAAAAGTAATCAAGATAACTTGGGCCCCTAACCTAGTTCAGGAGACCTGCATTAAGAAGGCAAAGCAGGGATGCAGTGGGAATGGGGTGGAAAGTGGAGACTGTTGACGTCAAATGAGTCTGGCTTGAGTGCAGATGTCATCACTTAGCTCAATGCACAAAAGCATCCCAGCAAAGTTTCATATTTTAGACATTCTTGAATTTGGCAATTTATATTTTATATTTTTGGACACTCTTCTGGAACAATCTGTCAATTAACATATACCAGATTCCCCTTGTTTTTTTTCCTTTAGCAAAACCCTGCAAAAATGTTTCCCAAACCCATCAGTTCCCCAGAGTTTTCTGGTAATCACAAGCAGACCTCCCCATATGTCGGCCGACTGCGGTGTTCCCTAACATTCCACCGGCACCGCAAGTTTGAGTACTCCTCTGGGACAAAGCCTTCCGTCACGCTCTGGCCAGGATCCTACACTGACAGAGCCAGGTACATCTGTAGAGTTGACAAGGGTATTTTTTAGAAACAGAGCAAATTGATTCTGGATTATGTTTTAAGTACAGTAATGAGGTTAAAAGAAAGAAGAGCAGACAAAACAGATACCATAGATTAGAAAGGAGAATGATGTCACAAGAATACTGACTTACAAGCTCAGAAATCTAGGTCTCGTCCCTAGGCTAATAAATATCAACGCGGCCTTTGATAAATTCCTCAACATTGCTGGCTTCACTTTCCTCCTCAATTATAAAATGGGGCATGGGACCATATTCCAACTCTAAATTGTTACGTAGATTTTCAAAATACACAATATAGTTGTCTTCATACACTTTGGAGAAAAAAACAGTGCCTTATGTGATAAATAGATACTTAGTAGAGTGAAAATCAAGTACATGGGAAGAAGCTGCATAGGGAAGATATCTCACTGTTAGGTGATGCCATCTCTCAAGTTGAATGATTGTTTATTTTTAAAATTGTTTATATTAGCAATACCTTGAAATAGAAAATGCTGTTTTTTTGAATCGTCATTTAAAATTTTTTTCCTCATTCTTTCAGGCGTCAGAATAACAACTTCAATTTATTATGAACCTCTTGTTTGTCAGGCATCACATTACAGTAATCACTCATTCACACACCAATCCGAGTAGCCATTCTTATGCTCCTTCTTCTGATGAAGAAATTAAGCTTTGGAGAGGTTAAAGACCTTTCCCAAGGTCACACAGCTGGCAAGTGTCAGTGCTGGGATCTGGAACCAGATGTCTGACCATAGTGATGGCTTCTGTCCATTCATCACCAGCACCATCCTGGTGATACTGAGAAATGCTCTGAAATTCTCTTGTCTTCTACTTAATGCTGTGAAAAGGACTTTCAGAAGGAGTAAAGACTGAGAAGCTATCTTTGTCTTCAGAAGAATTCTAAGGGTACAGGCTGTGTGAATTATGAGTGAGCTCAGCATAATACCCCCAATAAGAAGGGAGGCTCTAGCTTGTTGGAGTGCTTGTTATCTCTCCTTATTGTCTACTCCTGGCAAAGATAACACAGACAGCTCCTCTGAACAACTGTGATTCACTCTTCCCCAAAAGGGTCATTTCTCAAAGTCTTTTGCCTTAAGATTTAAGTTTCACCACATCTCATTGATTTACCTCCTCTCTTTTGTGTTCAGCTTGCCAAGATTCCAAAAACAGGTTTTACAATGTCACCAGATTGGTACTTACGGAACTCAAATTTTCATGGTTTCATGTGAAGCTAGAAACAGAATTAAGCAATTCCAAAATGACCATTGGACACCAGATTCTATTCCCAGCCCCTCCTGGGGCCAGGGGAGAATGACGCAATTTGCCAACTCCCAAATCCTTCCCACACACCAGCCTGAAAATGTGTCCTGACTCAGGCTTTTTCTTCTTTTAATTTGTTTATTTGTGGTGGGGACTTGCTGCTTCTAGGAGGGTTCCATTAAAAAAAAAAATCTCAGCGGACATCAAAAAGTTCTGAAAAAACAACATCTTGATGATTTAAGTGTAAATATGTCAGAGACATATGGTTTCTATTATTCATGAAATAACACATGGGTTTAAAAATCAAGGGGAAAAGTGTTTGGTAAAACACACTGAGGACTTGGCTAAATGTTTTTTAAAGGCCAGTTCTGAAGCCTCAAGGGGGAAACACACTGAGGGGAACCAATCCAGGCTCCTGGCCCCTCCCTTGTTTGTCTCTTTTCTTGATCAGAGATGGCACATATGTTGTCACCAGGGTACTGATGTATCTGCTACCACAATGACGTTTATCCAGCAAATTGTGTTTTGATGGACAAGTCTAGGTCCTGACTTAATCCCTGCTGTTTGCCAGCAATGATAGTTTGAGATAAGTTAATGGATCTGAAAAATGGAAAAATATAGCTCATAGAATTATTGTGAGCATTTGTGTTAATATATGTCAATTGCCTGGCACAGAGTAGATAAGAGACAGCTTTTAACAATAATCATGGTTCACTTGAAAAGTGGTAATAGGAAGGGTGGGTAAGGGAACGTAGGATCAAAATTGTTTCTGGAGTATGAAGAATCCATAGGATCATATGAGATCCTCTAACCCCCTCTCCACCCAAAGATGCAACCAGTGGGGAAACAGGGAAAGGGTACCAGCTGTTGCTAAACACAAACCAAAAAACGAGCAAGGGCACAAATCCTGGAGGTCATAATAAACTCAGTCTCCGTTGACCAACTCACCAAGGCACTTGTTCAGGTCCCACTTTTAAACAGTTTTCCTAATTTAAGGATATTTATTTGAATCTGACAATATTTGGATTAATTTTTTAAGTCAATGAATTTTGACAGCCTTATTGAGTTATGATTAACTTACCAAAAAACAAAACATCTTTAAAGTATATAATTTGATAAGGTTTGACATACGTATATACCTGTGAGACCATCACCACAGTTAACATACTGAATGTATCCATCACCCCATGCCCTTTTGTAATTCCCCCTCCCCACATCTCCATACAACCACCAAGGTGCCTTTTGTCACTATAGATTGGTTTGCATTTTCCAGAATTTTATATAAACGGAACGATATAATGTTTACCTTTTTGTCTGATTTCTTTCACTTAACATACTTGAGATTTATCCTCTTTTGTATGTATCAGTTGCTCACTTCTTTTTATTACAAAGTAGTATTCCATTATATAGATATGGTACAACTTATGTATTCACTGTTGATGACCACTGAGATTGTTTCCAGTTTTCTTTTTTACTATGAAAAATAAATCTATGAACATATGTGTATAAATCCTTTTGTTTTCTTTTCTCATGTGAGTACCTACGAATGCAGTAGCTGGAAATTTTGTTAGGTGTATGTTTAACTTTTTAAGGAAAAGCCAAACTATTTTCTAAAGTGGTTGTAGTGTTTTACATTCCCAGCTGCAGCACATTTGAGATCCAATTTTTACTCATCCTTGCCCACTTTTGATGTGGCAGTCTTTGTAAGTTTAGACATTTTAGTAGATGTATAGTGTCATCTCATTGTGGTTTTAATTTTCATCTCCTTAGTAACTAGTGGTGCTGGCAATCTTTTTATGTGCTTACTTATCATTTCTACGTTTTCTTTGGTGAAGTATAGGCTTAACTCTTTTGCTTATTTTGAGTTCTTTGTTTTCTTATTACTAAGTTTGCAGTGCTTTTATACATTATGGATATACTCCCTTTATCAGATATATAATTTGCAAATATTTCTTCCTTGTCTGCGACTTCTCTTTATTTTCTCTTAATAATATCTTTCAAAGAACAGAAGTTCTAAATGTTGATGAGGTTCATTGTATCAATTTTTTTTCTTTTATGGATTGTACTTTTGGTGTTGTAGCTGAGTAATCTTTGCCTAACCCAGAGTAGCAAAGTTTTCTCCTACATTTCTTTCTAGAAGTTTTATGTCTTATACTTAGGTCTGTTCTCTGTTTTGAACTAACTTTTGTATACGACGTAAAACTTGGTTCAAGATTTATCTGTTTTGTGTCATTTTTGCAAGTGGTTATCCAGTTGATTTAGCATTGTTTGTTTTAAAGATTATCCTTTCTCCACTGAATTGCCTTTGTACCTATGTCAAAAATCAGCTGATCATATATCTATATATTTATATATGTAGGTCTATTTCTGGGCTCTTTTGTTTCATGTTATACGTGTCTGTGTTGACACCAGTACCACATTTTCTTGATTACTATAGCTTTATAGTAAGCTTTCTTACTTCATATAGCTTTATAACTAGGAACTTCCCACATTGTGTTTGCTTTGTCCAATCTGAAGAATTGTCACATAAAGCATATAGCTTTCTATGAAGTGAGGCAATGTAATCACTCCAACTTTATTCTTTTTCAAAATAATTTGGGTTGTTTGAGATCCTTTACAATTTCTTATCAATTTTAGACTCAGCTTGCCAATTTCTAGCAACAGAACAGTCTGCTAGATTATTAAGATTACATTGACTCTAGATCAATTTGGAGAGAACTGAGATTTTAAAAGCAGTATCCACTTATTTGGAGAGGTATACCTTGTATACCACTAATTTTCCTGGGCCTTCTTTATTTTGTCTCAGCAATTTTTATAATTTTCAACCTATAGGTCTTTCACATCTTTTGTCAAATTTATTCCCGAGTATTTAATATTGTGATGTTATTATAAATTTTATTTCTTTAAATTATAATTTCTGATTGCTCATTGTTAGTATTTAGCAATACAATTGATTTTCATATATTGACCTTATTCCGTAATCTTGGTAAACTCATTTACTAATTTTAGTAGATTCGATAATGCTTTCTACATAGCTGTTCATGTTGTCCATGTATGAAGTTGGTTTTCTTTTTCCTTTCTAATCTGGGTGCCATTTAAAAATTTTCTCTCCTTGTTGTACTGACTAAAATCTCCAATATGATGTTGAATAGAAGTAGTGAGAATGGATGTCTTTGCCTTGTTCCTAGTCGTAGGGAGAAATAATTCCATTTTTCTCCGCTAAGAATGATGTTAGCTATAGGTTTTTTTTTTTTTTTTTGTAGATGTCTTTTGTCAGGATAAGGCTATTCTTTTATACCTAGTTTTTGAGAATTTTTATCAGAATTTATTGTTGAGTTTTGTCAAATCCATTGAGATGATTGTATAGTTTTTCTTTTTTAGTCTGTTCATAGAGTGTTTTACATTGATTGACTTTCTAATGTTAAATCGTTTTGCATTCTTTCCATGATACAATCCCTGTTGGGTTCAATTTGCCAAAGTTTGCTAATAGCATTTGCATCTGTATTTATGAGGGACATTGATCTATAGTTTTTTTTTTCTTATAAGGTTTTTATTTGGTTTTTGTATTAGTGTACTGCTTCCCTCATAGATTGAGTTGTGAAGTATTCTCTCTTCCTCAATTTTCTAGAAGAATTTGTGTTGAATTTGTATTATTTATTTCTTAAATGCTTGGTAGAATTTGCCAGTGAAGCCATCTGGACCTGGAATTTTATTTGTTGTAAGGTCTTAAGCTACAGATTTAATTTCCTTAATAAATATATTATGGGACCTTCAGGTTATCTATTTATCTTAAATAAACTTTGGTAATTTGTGGCATTCAAGAAACGTGTCCATTTTATGTAAGTTCTGGAATTTATTCTCCTAGAGTTATGCATAATATTTCATTGCTATCATTTTAATATATGTGTAATTTGTAATGACGTTGCCTCCCTCATTCATAATACTGGTAATTTGTATCTTTTCTCACTCTTTTCCTGACCAGGGTGGCTAGAGGTTTGTCAGTTTTAATAATCTTCTTAAAGAACCAAAGGACCAACTCTTGGTTTTATTGATTTTCTCAAGATGAAAGGTTAGGTCATTGATTTGAGACTTTCTTCTTTCCTAATTAAGGCATTTTGGTGCTATACATGCCCCTCTATGTACTGCTTTAGCTGCATTCTACAAATTTTTCCATATGTTGTGTTTTCATTTCATTTGGTTTAAAATATTTAGAAAATATTTTAATTTCCCTTTTAATTTTGATTGTGGGACTAAGGAAGAGACATTGGAAGACAGTGTTTCTTTTAATTAAGCCTCTACCACTGTAAATATTTTTGGATAGTTCTCTAATGTCTTTTTGTCAAGAAGTTGACTGAACCTTTTCAGTCCCTCTATTTTTTGGCATCACCAATCTTAATATTTCTGGTCAGATATAAATGTTATTTCAGTATGAGGTACAGCTAGTATGGTATATTGGATTAAATTAGACGGAATAAAGATGTGGAGAAGCTTATCAGGGAAAAATAACACTGAGGCTCAGGAATCCCTCATGGGGAAACAAAGAATATCTGCAATCAAAAGAAAAAAGCAAAAGAGACTGTTATTGAATAACATATACCAAAGAGTCTGGCAACAAACTTCCCACACATGTTTTCTTTGCCCAACTTGAAGAATTTCTGAGTTGATGATATGTGAGTGTTCTTCATATAGGCATTCTGTGACCTGCTTCACTTGCTGTTTTCTTGTTGTGTTTGCCCTTGTACATTCAGTTTTGATTAAGAAAGGGAGAGAGGAGGCTGTATACTGCCAGCTCAGCCCTGTAAATATTTGCAGTGTTTATGACAGATGTTTCCCTGTTATGAAGGAATCTGACCTTCATTAAAAATCTGGGACTTTTAAAATGTAATGGCAAAACATCACAAACAACAGCAGGGTTTGCTGGTGGTTTTCATATATTTCAAGATGCAGAGTCTTGCTTGAATAAACCAGTAATTATCACAACTATTACTATTGGTTGGGAAAAGGGTCAGGGGGTGGAAAATAACCACAGTTACTCTTGTTACTGTTTTGTTGCTCTAATCACCATCCTATCCCAGCATTCTGCAAGATGGGCTGTTTAATACTGTCATTTCATAAACCAACAATATGGCTTTCCTTTTATCTAGTGAAGTATTCTTCTGGATGTTTGGAATACAAATTAAAGCACATACAAATAACCCTAAATGTCAAGCTTCTGTGTTTATCATAATTTTTTATCATTAAAATGATATAAATGTGTGACATGAAAAACAGCGTAAAAATACCGTGAAAAAGCATAATACAAGTTTTGGAGTTTTCCAACTGACCACACCTTTTCCGTCATTGAATGGGTTAAGACAATCTCATTTTCCCTAGGCGCACTAACTTCAATTAGGTTGAGGCTTATGGGCTTGGACTTACCCACTTGGCTGATTTATTACCTCCTTTAGGATCATTGGGATTTGACTTCACCATGACTTTCTTTTATTTGCAGGGGGGAAAAATTATGTATGACATTATTGTTCCTCCGGATTCCCAGAACTGGAATGTGCAAATTGTAGAAACTATATGCACATGAACACATGTATGTTACTTGCATTGTAGACCCAGGAAAAGAAAACCAGAGTTCTGTGACCATCTAGAAAATTAATGCTAAGGAAGAAAACTAGTCACAGAAAAGCACTTACAATATGAAACCATTTCTGTGTTTTTTAAACTCCCAGAACAATACCATAATTAGCTTATGGAAACATACATGTGTGGTTAAAACAAAAACAAAAACAAAAAAATGTACTCAACAGTTCTCAAGATTGTGGCTTCTTCTGGGAAACTAGGGAAAGGAATAGAATTGGGTGGGCTAAAATGGTAATTCAACTATATCTAAAGTCTCATTTCTTTAAAAAATCTGATGAAATATCAATATGAATTATTTATAGTTATTTTTTATATATGATTTATTTATTTATACTTATAAAAATCTAGGTTGTGGGAACATAGATTATTTTCCATTCTCTATTTTCTCTGTGTTTTAAATATTTTATAATTAAAAATCTAAAAAGAAATTTATATTCCCTGACATGGAAAATTCTCCAACACGTCTTGTTAAGGGAAAAAGTGATTATAGAAAAATACATGTTTTATGTTACAATTTATGAAAAAGATGAATATAGAAGTGTATATTCATATCTATATTTATAATGACATATATACAATTACATTATGTTTACAATTACATATTATATATATGTTATATATAATAGATAACATATATTTAATTTATATATCAGAATATATAATTTTAAATATATAATTACAAATATAAGTAAATATATAATTATATATTTATATACAATATCATATAATATGTAATATATAATCTAATTAATATATTATAAATATATAAATATATATTTAAATGTCTATAATAAATATATGTAATTACAAATACCTGGAAGAAGTTGAGTATACACCGAATTGTTTTTTGTAGTTACTTGCTGGCAAGAAAGTGTAATTGTGTGAGGGGTATGGGTAAAAGAGTATTTTCACTTTTTTTACTTTGTATACTTACCTAATTTTATTAAATGCACAGGATTCATCTATTGCTTTATAAGTCAAAAAAATGAAAAGAGAAACCTGTGTTCTTTCTACAAAAACAAAGAATAACAACAATAGCAATGTCTACATATTTCATAGTCTTCAGACCTGTGTCTCTCTGCAGAATTCCAGGAATTTCACTCAAACTCAGTTTTCTCTAGATCACAAAGACCAGTATTTCTCACTCCAAGACCAAAGGTAACCTCCAAGGCGAAGGTAACCTTGTCTGGCTATTCCTGGGGGGAGGAGATAATTGATAAGATTGAGAACTCAACCTGGATAGGCCAGCCAGAGCACAGGGGAAGAGTGGAAAAGACACTGGTTTAGGGTCACTTAGTGTCCCAAAAGCCACCTGAATGCACTGGGTCCCCACAACTGAACACAATGTTCTAACAGAATTTCAGAAGTTTGCAAAAGCCTAAGAGGTTTCAGTGCTATGTTCTTGCCATGTGGGATCCCCTTCGAGCTCACATCCATCCCTAATTCCGAATCCTTTAGGTTGATTGTCTCAGTGATCTACATGGTAAGACCACAGCCCTCCCTTTCCTGTGCTCCTGGCCACCAGGGCAGAGGCTTCAAAGCTGTGGGCCAGGTGGTCTTCCTGCAGGTGAATGGGGCCTCGGCACTGCCCCATCTGCCTCCATGTTACGCATTTCATGGTGCTCTCTCCCATCCTGGTTGATGATTTCAAACTTTCCTTTCAGCAGGTGCCCTCAACTACTTCACAGAGAAAAGACAATCACTCCTCTGTGTCCCAGAGGACACTGACCCATCATTCCTCTGTGCCCCAACAGCAAATTAAAAACCCATCTGCATTTGGGTCCACAGTGTTCTGTCTCTCTTTCTGCTGCCGTCTATTCCTCTGCTTATGCCTCCCAACCCCATCCCCATCCATCATTCTAAGAACATTTCTCTACCAGGTATCTCTTCTCTTACCTGTATCTTCAATAAATATCTTCCTCTCTACCCCCATCAGCATTTAAACATACTCAAATCTCTGACAAAAAGATCCACCTTCAGTTTCATTCACCTCCATCTGAATTTTCTTTGAATGTCTACATGTATGTTTCTCCATCTTGCTGCTCACCCTACTCAGAAACCATGGGCTCTCTACCAATCACCTCTTTTGCCCCCAGCTCTTCTCACCGTGCCCTCTTCCATCCCCTTAGCTTCTTCCAAGGAAGGCTTTACCCTTGACCATTCTCTATCATCTTTGAAGGTGCAGGGTGGGCCTCTGATTTTATTATTGAGGTTGATGGTGGCACCTAGTTTCCATTCATTGGCCAACATACAGAGCTGTGTGTGCTAACTCAGAAGCAAGCTCATCTGAAAAAAAAAAAGAATGACTTAATTTTCTACTGGAGACTAATATTCTCATAAAGGTAAGGCCTGAATTCTGCCTTTGAACATGGCTTTGACCATCCTCATTGTGAAATAATAATCCTGACCTTATTCTAAGCCACGTTGAGTCACTCCTGAGCACATGTCAACTCATCCTCAAATATCAACCCTAACAGAAGGCTTCTCTGAGGTGATGGATAACTCATCAGCTCCTTGCATTATATCCCTTTTCTTAATCTGTACTGTAGTGTAATTGTTTGCGAGTCTAGCTCCTCTATCAGCTTGTGAGTAGGACCATTTCTTCATGGCCGTAGTCTAGACCTTGAGATGGTAGAGGACTTACTGAAAATTGCCCAGTAATTACAGCTTGTCATTGGACAAATCTGAATTCAAACTCCACCTCCTTTACTGACTAGTCGTGTAATTCTGGGCAAAGCACTAGCTTCCTTGAATCTCAGTTTTCTCATCTGTAAATTGAGAGAGAAATAATTCCCATTTTAGAGGCTGTTGTATGGGTGTTTAATCCGTAGTAAATATCTGAAAAATAATAGCTATTATTAACTATTATGTCCGTTATGACCAGTAGGCACACAACAGGGTTAGGGCCAATGCGTAATCTTGTGATGTTGCCTTTAATTTCCCTGTGGGGGAAATAGGTGTTTCTTCAGAGGTTTCAGTTGAGGTACCGTATAATTGTTCCATAGTCTGAGATCCTGTCATACATCAACTTAATCTGTGTTACCTGATCATATATTGAATGAAACTTCAGCATAACTGACCTCTATGCCTTCCTCCTGCAAACTTCTCTTTGGATGAAAGAATTTGTCACGGCCAACAATTCCATGGCTATGTAACAGAAGACCACAGTTCAGCTCCAGTTGGAGGCCAGGGGAGGGCTTTGGGGAAGTTGTGGGTTTAAAGCATCCTAGAATGAACAGAAATATCATCTGGAAAACAAATATTCTCCCCTCCCACTGTTTTCTTGCCTTTCTTTTTCTTTTATTTGGTTTTTGATGTGTGTGAGAGAATAAAAAGAATAAAGAAGAAAGGCAGAAAAAGAAATGTAGAGTTTCTTTGAAGGTCCTCAGAAGCAAATCCCATAATTTCTGGGTTGAGTTGGATCGCCTTACCCTCATCAGTGGGCAGGCCCATGGTGTTCTCTAGACAAGGATCCCTTCACACGGGCAGAGTGAGCGTGCGGCCCAGGGTCAGGGGCTGTCAAAAGAAATTGGCCCTGTGTCGTAGTGGCCTGTGGCCCTACTGCCGGGAGAAATTTGAGGAAAGTGGCTCTTACACTATTGAATTGTGTAGATTAAGAAGATTTTTTAAATGAAAAAAAATGTAAGCACTATAGATGTCTAGAAAGTTTGAGGGTTTTCAAACACCACATGTTCTCACTCATAAGTGGCTGTTGAACCATGAGAACACACGGACACAGGGAGGAGAACATCACACACTCAGGGAGGAGGACAGGAGAGATTTTGCTAGTGGGAGAAGTAAGAAATCATTAAAATTTGCTGCTGGTGTTATTGCTTTTTTGTTTATGTCATTGTTGATGTTTTCTTTTAAAGAATAAGCAGAAAGAAAGCATCTGGAGCTAGGAACCCATCAGCAAACTGCCGCAATAGTCCTGAACAGGAAATCATCACGGATGGTATAAGACCTATGGGGCCAGAGAAGAGTAATAAGATATTACTGTTGGGTGTTGGGGAGCTAGGGGAGGAATAGCAGAGGGGTGGAGGGATTGGGGAGGGATAGCATTAGGAGAAATACCTAATGTGTATGATGGGGCGATGGATGCAGCAAACCACCACCATGGCCCGTGTATGTCTATATAACAAACCTGCACGATCTGCACATGTACCCCAGAACTTGAAGTATAATAAGTAATTTTTTTAAAAAAATTGACGGTTTTATTAAAGTTTAAAGCAATTACTATCTACTCTTGCTACTATTTTACAAAAGAAGGAATGTTTTAACACCAATTATGAAGTAAGGATATATATTGGAATATAGGAAATATAGGAAAGGAAAGTCCTTTCCAGAAAACAAAACTTTAATTTCAAACTTACAGATTTTTCTTCATCTATCTGTCATCTAGCTATTGTCTATCTACCTAAATATTTATCTGTATAATACTATAATATTTTTTGCTCTTTTCTTTGCAGACCTTTCATTATGAATTAGCACCCGTCCTCAGAACAGGATCCTAGAACCATGCTTTGGAGGTTACCTATTGTAACAGCTATAATTTACCGATGAATATTCTGTAAGACAGAAACTAAGTGACAAGTCTCTTATGGTTTTACAGCTAATGGCAGCTCAGAACTAGGGCTGATTCTTAAATTCCTATTCTTACAGCTAAGTGTTACTTCCTTCCTACATTATTACAATCACCATTAAAAGACACAGTCAGCATTCTGGTATCTGTTGCAATAGGGCATGAGGAGTCCACAATCTCCCACTGAGAAACTCAGGATAGCTGTTACATAACTCCTTTCTGTTACAGCTTTGATATAGCCTGGCTTTGTGTCTCCACCCAAATCTCATCTTGAATTGTAATCCCCAGGTGTTGAGGGAGGGACCTGGTGGGAGGTGATTGGATCATAGGCGTGGTTTCCTCCATGCCACTCTCATGATAGTGAGTGAGTTCTCATGAGAGCTGATGGTTTTGTAAGGGGCTCTTTCCCCTTCGCTTCTTTCCCACACTCTCTTGCCTGCTGCCAACTTAAGACATGCCTGCTTCTCCTTCTGCCATGATTGTAAGTTTCCTGAGGCCTCCCCAGCCATGCAGAACTGTGAATCAATTAAACCTCTTTTCTTTATAAATTATCCAGTCTTGGGCAGTTCTTTATAGCAATGTGAGAATGGACAAATACAAGCTTCAATCCTGTCTTGATCAATTTTATTGCTCTTCCTTCGCAGAAGTCCCCTCTCAATGCTCTGTTGGTTAATGTTCCCACCACATTGCCAGTGCTTAGTCCTGGGACGTGGGAGTCCTAGGACTTGGGAATCCTGGGTTGCTTACTGCTCCTGTTTCTTCATCCTTCTGAGACACCAGGTCGTTTCAGTCCTGTCTCTGAAAGGTCTCTTATATCTTGTTACTCCTCTCTGGCCCCATAGGTCTCATGCCATCCTTGATCATTTCCTTTTCAGGACTATTGTGGCAGTTTACTGTTGGGTTCCTAGCTCCAGATGCTTTCTATTTATTCTTTAAAAGAAAACATCAACAATGATATGAACAAAAAAGTAATAACACCAGCAGCAAACTTTAATGATTTCTTACTTCTTCCACTAGCAAAATCTCTCTCTGCCCTCCTCCCTGAGTGCCACATCTGAGTATTACCCAATTACTAGCCATTCCAGGTGATGTGCTTCTAGAAGTGCCTTTGATCATGCCACTCCCTTTGCCTGGAATGCCTTTCCTCTCCTTCTCTGCTTTAAAAGCTGCCACCACTTCTTACCACCTCAAATACCACTTCCAATGCCACTTTATTTCCTTCTTCAGCTGAGTTAGTTTCCCCTCCATGTCTGTAACACATAAATCTACCTCCTCTGTGTCTCTATAACTCTTAACTTTTAGCATACCTTGAATGGATATAATGAGATATCAGGGTGGTCGTGTATTCCACCCCTAGAATAAATTGGGAGCTTCTTAACAGTGATTTCTGAGGCCTTCCCCATCATTGCGCCTTTCCCAACATCTAGTTCTGTGTCCAGATCCAAACGAGATGGCTAAAATTTGCTGAATGAATGGAAGGTCTAAAGCAAAGCCTCGCATTTTATCTCTTCCATCTACTCCTTCCACCCTTTTTAAGAAAGTACAAAAACACACTTGGGGTGATCTATAAGTTGGATTCAGTGCCTCGATATGTAAGAATTCAATAGGAACAGATTTGAAATGAGAAATTTGGTTGAGCGTGTGAGGAAATGTTCCCAGGCTAGAGCTTTTCTTCTGGTAGACAGAGTACAAAACCTTCCATTTTACTTGAAATATGAATGAAGAAACTTTTTGTCCAATGAGGCCGAAACACTCACCCAGATTTATTAGAGTTTGAAACACTCTGAGATAATCCACCTTAATCCTATAGCAATCTGTGTTTGATAAAATGAAAACTAAAAACTGTAATAACTAACAACTGACCAAAGAGATGTTGACATCAAAAGACTTTTGTTTTCATTTTTTGTTTTTTTTTTTCCCAACAAATGTTAAAGAATGCCAAAGAGTAAGACATTCTGATGCCTTATAACAGAGGTGACCATGTACACTGGTAGAGCGAGCAGGGGGCATTCTGCATGGTTTCAGGAGGCAAGGCAAGAGCGTGAGCCATAATATATATAACCTACTCAGCTCATGCCTGCAACATAGTGGGCCCTCAATAAATATTATACTGATTTCTCTTTAGAATTTAAGTTTGACTACAAAACAACATGAGGCTTTTGATGGGAGAAGTATAGCTTGATATTATAACGATTAAATGGCCCTTGTGGCAGAGAATGCTATATGCACACTAAAACCCATTTCATATTTCTTGTGGGCACACAAGACTATATTTTTTGACCTCCCTTGCAGTTAGGTGTAGCCAGTTTCTGGACCAAATTCTGGCCAAATGCTGCATAGGCAAACTGGATGAGCTACTTTCTAGGACTGGTCCTAAAATCCTTTCTTGTAAGGTGGGATTCTCTGTTGTACCTCTCTTTCCCATTTGTTGGCCAGGTATTCATGATCCACCAGAGGAATCTGAGCTATAGAGGACGGCAAAACCATAAGATATGAAAAGCCTGGGTCCCTGAGTCTCTGCATTGAAGGCTGCGTGATGAATTATTGGGAGAGTGAGAAACAAACTTCTATTTTGTTAAGCCACTGAGTCTGGGGTTGGTTACAGCAGGCAGCTTACCTTCACTAATGCGGTCCTGCTTAGTAGCTTTTAAATCACTGGTATGACATTCTGCATTTATCAGGCTCTTACAGGGTATTTCTAATTTTGGTATTTGTTTTCCAAAAAGGCAAGAAGAAGCTGGAGAGGGATGACAGAAGATGTAAACATGTTGGAAACAAAGGTAAGAAACTCCTAACTACAAAGATTTAAGTTAAGGGGGGAGGAAAAAAAGATTGAGGGCAACCGTATTATATGAATCCCTTCCCATAAGAGAAATTCTGGCATAAATGGATTTGCATCTGGGTATATTTTCTGAGTCTATGACAGTGGTTTTCAATGCCAGACACACATTAGAATCACCTGGAAGCTTAAAACTATATGATGCCCAGATCCTACCCCTAGACCAATTGCATTGCAATCACAGATGGTTCTAAAAGTGCATGCACATTTGAGAATCATTGATTTATGTGAGTCATGAATCACATCTTTTTGTGACTTGAGTGTTCAGAGTCGTAATATCCAATAGACATTTGCTTGGCGAATCAGACACACTAGAAGACTCCTGGGCAGAAGTAGATAGTAGAAAGGGGACACATTTGGGATTCAGTTGAACCTGGTTTGAAACATTGCACTGTTACTAACCGGCTGACAGCCTTGAGGAAGTTCCTTTACTGCTTTATTCCTTTACTTATTTGACTCTCTGTTTCCTCACCTGTAAAATGGGGATTCTATAACCTGCAGAGTGTACAGCTGGAAACAGAATAGATATTCAGTATTTTATAAACAAAGAATGCCAAATTTACAAAGGTCACATTAAAACTGCTGAAGGAAGATATCCTGAAGAAATTCTGGACCCTAAGCAATAGTAAATTGTAATGAATTTAACTGTGTTCATTATTATTATTAGGTTGATGCGAAGGTAATTGCAGTTTCTACCACTAAAAGTAACATAATTTTAGGATATATAAATTATGATTGACACTATCTTTATTGAGTATGTTATCTTTATTGCTTTGGTTTAATAGATATAAAAATATTTATAAGGGTGACTGGTGACATTGGTCTGCAAACTGTGTTTTCCCAAAAGCTCCTGACTTCTTCAACTCAGAATTCTCCTCTCAAGTACATTACCCTCAGGTAAGAAGCAAATACTGCACTTTCTTTTCATACAGAAGTACTTTTAAAGACAGAGGTTAACTGAGTCAGCGCTTTTTAAGTAGGTCTTTGAAAAATATGGTAGTAGATGCTGCTGAGGATCCCAAGCAGGGACGAGGTGCTGACTCTGTGCTCAGCCAACTGACCAGGCAGCAGGGACTGGCCTCATTGTCGCTGCTCTATTTGTTCTGTGGCTTTGTTTTATGTCTTTACACAATGTCAGCCACTGACGTAAGTCAGTCTGTGATCTGTGCCAAAGGAGAGGTACAGAATACAGGGGCAACGGGATGTCAGAGAAAGAGGTGATTATTTTGGTTTTGATGATCAGGGGAGGTTTCCCAAAGAAAGGTTCCCAAATAAGATAGCCTAAGCTTCGGATAGATGCAGCTGGGTTCTAGAGTTTGGAGAGATTCCAGGCTGGAAAAAGGAGTCTGAGAGAATGGCTCAGCTGTGGCGGGAGGGTTGATGTGGGGGCACAGTAGGATCTGGAGAGGGTGGGTAAGGCAGCTGGCACCAGCTGGGGGAGGCCCTGACTTCCAGACTTCCCCCATGCTACCTGCCATACTGTCACAGCCTATGCTAGGCATTTTCCAGCTTTATTTCTTCCTTGGTGTCCCCATTTCACACTCCCTTTCTGCCATGTCACTCTCACCATTGGCAATCAATCTAAAGTGTTTAAGATGTATGTTCAAAATTTGTATGTGGTTTTTAAAAATAATTTTTACATGTTTTAGAGACAGGGTCTTGCTACGTTGCCCAGGCTCGTCTCAAACTCCTGGGCTCCAGTGATCTGCCCAACTCAGCCCCCCAAATTGCTAGGATTACAGGCATGTGTCACTGCGCTCAGCCTGTATGTGTTTTTACAAAACATGACTTCTTATTGTGTAGCAGGTGTTTTAGTTCGTAAACATGGCATTGGATATTGGGTTATACGTCTTCCAGATTCATAGTTTTTTGCTCAGTGCTATCACCTCTGAGATCCATCCATGTCGCTACATGCATGTCAAACACATTGCTTCCCAGTGCTGACTCACACTCCATGCTGTGCATCCACCACATTTCACCCATCCACTCTCCAGTGATGGATGCCTGGCTCAGCTCTGCTTCCCCCTCACAGCCTTCTCATACCAGCCCTTACAGACCTGTGTGACAGCATCTTTGGGATATATACCCAGGAAATTGATGGCTGGCTCATGGCTACGCAGCGACAGCCTCTGCCCAAAAAGCTTTTTGTATAGTCTAGGATAGATCTTTGCTATGTGTGGTCTCTGGTCCAATAGCAGCAGTGGCACCCAGGAGCATGTCAGAAAGGCAGATTCTCAGGCCCTTCCCCACACCTACTAAAACAGAAACTGCACTTCAGTAGAATCCCTAAGTTGAGGCACAGGTTCATTAAAAGTCTCTGCCTGTGCTGTTCAATATAGTAGCCAGTAACCTCTTAAATTTACATTAATTAAGGTAAATTAAAAATGCACTCTTTCAGTCTTCCTAGCCATGTATGGCTAGTGGCTACTGTCCTGGACAATGCAAATATAGAACACTTCCCACACTGCGGACAGTTTTATTGGATGATACTGGTTGTTATGAGTCTCTTGCCAGTTTTTTACATTGCAAACATTTTCTCCAGCTTTTTTCCCCCTCCAAGCTGTGTCAAGACACCTGAGAAACAGGAGGTTAGGGGAGAAAGATGACAGTGAGGTTTGGTCTTGATGTGGTAAGCATATGGGGAGGGACAGAAACACCACTAGATGTGAGGGGCCCAATGAGGAGGGGTTTCCATATACAGTTAAAAGGCAATAAATAATTGAACTAAGGCAGTGATGCTGGGAAATTATACGTTGGCCTAGACAATACCCAAGCTATACCTATATATGTCCACTTAAACAATACCAAAGCATTTTCATACACTTCATATAAATTTAATATCACTACAAAAGTACAGGCAGGGTAGACAGTGTTTTCCTTATTTTTCACAGACCAACCAAAGACACTGACCTGTCAAACAATTTTTTA
This sequence comes from Cacajao melanocephalus, assembly GCA_963573385.1. Lineage (NCBI taxonomy): Eukaryota > Metazoa > Chordata > Mammalia > Primates > Pitheciidae > Cacajao > Cacajao melanocephalus. The sequence goes on along the minus strand of CAUYLG010026367.1, from coordinate 51,072 downwards.
GGAATACAGAAGAAGAGAAAGGTTAGCTTTTCTGCCTTCCTACACAAACTTAAAGCAGGAAAATTTGAGGGGGACTGGAGGAAAAATGCTCTGGTGAAATCCTGGATGGATGCTTGAATGAAGCTGTAGCGTCTCTACTTACAGATGTAGCCGATGAGAAGACGAACAGTAGGGTAAACGGGGAGCAGCAGATTTTGAGCACTTGCTGTGAGCTTGGCCCTGTGCTAGGTACTTTCTTTCCCCACATGGCTGTTGTTATCATAGCTCGGGGTTCATGGTCTGTCCTCACCCCACGTATGAGACCTCTGAGGCTGTGGCTGGTTCTAAATGTTCCGCCTTTTTCACTAAACAATTAATTCTAGATGTTTTGAAGATCATCTGATGGTTCCATGTCATCACTGTCATTTTTTTCTGTGTCTGTATCTACGTCTGAACACACCCTACTCAGAAAGGAGTTTACTTGGAATGAGATAAAATATAGGAATCTACGCCTTTGAAAGTGTCATCATCTGGCAAGGCCGTTTCTTAGCATGTCTCTCAGAGCTGCCTAGGTGGAAAGCACACTCCCCTCTTGGTTGCAGAAACCGGTGGCTTTGAAGGCGGCAACTGCTGCATGTGAATTACGCAACTAGATAATTAGAACCATAAGGAAAACTTTGATTATTTATGAAGTTCCTATAGGTCATGATATCATGCAAAACTTGTCCTAAAGATTGAATGCAAATCCACAGGGAGGATCCATTTCTTTCTGCAAAAAAAAAAAAAAAAAAAAAAAAAGAAAATGTGCAGAAATCAAGAACAATGTGGGGGTGAAATGGAAAACTTTTCAATGAAGAAGGAATCATTTCTGGGTGAGAGCCCTTGGGGTAAGAATTTGCAGAGAGAAGGAGAATGTTTCAGGGTGCTGATGAGGGACACTGAAATGTAATTCCTGAGAAAAGTCATTACTTATGCAAGCCTTTAGTTTTGAACCCATCTTAGTCACTAGTTCACAGGCAGCAGAATGAGCCACGTGACTCAACAGAGCTCCTGTTTCCTGAGTGGAGGGGAAAGTTGATCAGTAGAACTTGTTATTGCAATTTCTGCTTCCCATCCCTGTCACCATACACTTGTGCTGTGTAATTTTTATAACGCAGTCTCATGAAAAGGATGAAAACACATTCATGCTAAAGTATAAATGACTGATAAAATGTCAGTCCTTTGGCATAGCTCATATTAGGAACAGAGATTAAAGCCTGAGTTGAATCCAATTCAGTACTGGACTAGAGCATTTACTATGCACAAGCTTTGAGCGAGGGTTTATGGGGGAATGCTAAGATGTACAAATTGACATTCCCATTTCCTAGGATTCCACAAGGCAGTGACAGGTGACGGTGGTGGTACGTATAAGTTACTCCATCAAGATATACTACGTAAGGTAGGAACCAAGTACTGTGAACGATCTGAGGGGAAAATTAATTCTAAGTGGGAGGATGGCTACTATGCACATTTAGATGGGAGAAAGTGCCTAGCTAGTTTAGGTGAGGGATTGAAACAACCCCTAGGGGATCCTGTGGCTGACTGTAGGGTCTGGGGTGAAATAGATGAACAGGTAAACAAGTCTGTCTTACTTTCTGGATCCCTTCTCACTGCCCGCAGAGTATAAATACATTTTCTTAGAGATTTCTTTCCCTTCTCTTAAGAGAATGGTTGAAGGATAGGGTCGCAGTGAGTGGGGAGGTATGGGATGGGAAGCAGCTGAACCGTGGTGGCAAGGATGCCCTGGTTATGCTCAGAGAGTAACCAGTTTTCTTATTCTGCCCAAGTGGAGCTTGGGGTCGATGTACACCAGCGTCCAACTGTCAGGTGGCTGAGGAACAAAGGGCCTCCAGCTCAGGCTGCCATCAAGATCACCAGGTGAACTTCTGGTATGCCAGTGGTTAAGCCCTGTCCCAGGTTAATGAAATTGGAAAGCTCTCCAGGTGACCCTAATATTCACCAGTGCACAGTGGTTCTCAAAGTGTGACCCTCCATCAGTAGCACTGGCGTCACTTGAAACTTGTTAGCAGTGGCAATCATCAGCGCCCCCTCCAGACCTACTGAGTCAGAAGACCCAGGCATGGGGGCTGTGCACATGGGGGCCACCCTTACCCAGGGGCTCTCATCAAGGGATGGAGATATATCAATCTGTTTTAACAATCCCTCTCATCTCACAGCAGTTTCCTGCCCACCAAAGTTGGTGAGCCTCTGGTATGGTATAAAAGACTTCACAGTGGGGATGCAGAAGACCTGAGTTCAAACTCCTGGCTCTGACTCCTTGGGAAGTCAGTTAATAACCATAAGCTCTCAGTAAAAGGGGCCTTTATTTATTAATCAAGCTTTCTATGAGTGCTTGTCAGGTCACTGGTCTATGAAGATGAGTTTAACATAATTCCTGCCTTCAAGGATCACATACTTGCTTCTTGGAACCTATCTGTATGGTTTTCAACTGTGGTGTTCAAAAAGTACACATTTCCACTTGTGCCATGATGCAGAATTGTAGCTCTGATTGTTAATCAAAATAAGATTGGGCTGAAATGATCCAAGATACAATCGAGAGTCCCAGGGTCATCTTCTCCAGCCCTGTCTCAGGGTGACTCAGAGGTGAATCATAATTTGTGATGACTCACATTTACATGGCTCTGCAGAGGAAGGCAGAGCAGGTGAGCTTTATATTTCCTGATTTGCAGTCATTCCATAACTGAGGCAGACATGGAATGACCTGTCTCTTCACTACTCTAGAGCTATCTAGAGTCTCTAGAGTTGTCTAGAATTATTTCTTTGGCTTTTCAAGGTTGAATTAATCTTCCTATCAAGGAGGAGCTATGGGCTGCCATGTAGGATATGATCCTGGTCTTCATTCTTCTTCAGTTGTTCCTATCTTGGAGCATGTCATGGGTTGAATTGTGTCTACTCCAGAAATACATGTTGAAGTCCTAACCCCTAGTTCCAGTGAGTGTGACCTCATTTAAAAAATAGGGTCTTTGCAGATACAGCTGGATTCAGATGAGGTCATTGGGATGGGCCTTAACCTACAGCGACTGATGTTCTTAGAAGAAGAGAAAACTTGGAGACAGACCCGCAGAGAGGGAAGGCCATGTAGAGACACATGGGGAGAAGGCAGCTATGTGACAACAGAGGCGGAGATTGAAGTTATGCTGCCAGGGGCTGAAGAAATTCCAGGGCTAGAAGAGGCAAGGAAGGATCCTCTCCTAGAGGCTTTGGAGGGAGCATGGTCCTGCTGACACCTTGGTCAGACTTCTGGGCTCTAGAACCAAGATATAACAATTTCTCTTGTTTTGAGCCACCCAGTTTGTGCTTTCTTGTTATGGCAGCCCTAGGAAACCACCACCAGGTGCCTGTTAGCTATTGTTCAGAAGTCTGATCGTGGAACTGGGTTGGGAATATAATGCACGGCTGGGCAACATATTGAGGTATAGCCTTCCATAAACATCACTGACCTCTAGCAACTACTTTAGCTAATGCTATTCTTTGAGCACTGGAAAACACTCTCATGATATAATTGTCAGAAGCCCTGGTGCTCCCCATAATTTTCTTTATCCCTGGCCTATATGAGAGCTTCATCCCTTTGAGTTAAACAAAGTTCATATCTTAACTTCCTTTTCAAAGTTCATGGGCTAGTTTTGTCCTGGGCTAGTCTTGAAAATTTTAATAGGAACTTCAGCTATGTTTTGATAATCTAATCACTATAGAAATCCAAGGAATTGATCATGGATACTTGGCAAAATAGAGAAGGAAAGCAACAGCTTTAGGCGATCATGATACTCTTAACTTTACCTTCTTAGTATATTTCTTTCCCTTATGTACGTGTGAAAAATAATTCTTTCCTTCCACGTTCATAAGAGATCCAAAAGAAATACTTCTTCATTGCTGATGAGGTTGTGTTTAGAGTTTAGAAATAGAACCTGACGTTCTTGAAGTTGGGGAAGTACAGACATTCGCTGTGGAGTTGGCTTAGAATCATATTTGTTAAGGTTTTTTCAAGGATCAAGAAACATTTGTATGAAGATAAAAGCAACCAACTTGGCAGAGATGAGAAGACGCTTGCTTCTCAAAGGGATTCTGAGGCTGTTGAATCTAAAGAATTGCTCTTTCATCCTTTCCTGAAGGGAGTTCCTGACAGCAGACACTTGACTCAAATGAAGTGTTTCCAAATATTTCCTGACTCCAGCTTTTACTCATATTTCTTATCAGGAACTATAACTAGGTATCACCCAAATTCAACTTTAGAAATAACTTCCATGCAGTTGAGTTCAGATATATTGACTTGCTCCATTAGAGCATTAGAGAGAGAGAGAGAGAGAGAGAGAGATAGAGAGAGAGACAGAGAGAGACAGAGAGAGAGACAGAGAGAGAGAGACAGGGAGAGACAGAGAGAGAGACAGAGAGAAGTCAGGAATATATATATATATATATATATATATATATATATATATATATGGAATTGAGATCCTTTACACAAAATATCTCATGATTAGGCCATTTGTCTCTACAGAGTTACTTTATTAATGCATATCAGTCAGCTTTCAGAAAGATATGTTTCAGTTCAAAAGAAAAATTAAGAAATAGTTCAGCATTAAGGTGGAGAAAAACAAAATCCAAGCAAAAAATTCAGCATGAAATTAAGGGAGAACCTGACTGTGATCCCATTTCCCCATCTGAGCCCAGAAGATAAAAACTGTAATAAATTCATTCATCTACACCCACTTTAAATATTGGAGCAGATCAGCAGTTTCACTGATGTGCAGCCAGACTTTGAAGTCTATCTGAGCTCTCTGGAATTCGACCAGCCACTTTCCAGACCATGTAATGTATTGCAGATCTTTCCACATTATGCATTCCAGATGGCCACAGTAATTCTTTGTGCATTTTCTCCTTTCTTATTTGGGTTACTGGGGTAATTTGGGAATAAAGAGTGTATGCTACAAAGTGTAAATTGACATACAGTTACTGCGTTGTGCTACTCAGATGACAATGATGGATATTAAAGACACTGAAAGAGTTAAATATATATATCTTGAGGGCAAGAGGGTGGGGAGAAAGGAAGAGGAGGGAAATTTCCCAAAGAGTTCTTTTTGCTGCTTGCTAAGAGAGGGAGCCATGGCTGTGCTGGCAGCACTAGAACAGCTTCATAACTGTTTTGGGGAAGTGCAGAGGAATTACCAGCCCTCCACCCTACCTCAGCTCCCTAAGCCAGCAGGCCATCACCTTGACCTTGAAATCAGCTGATCATACAATTTTTCCACAAAACCAGGATACTCCTGAATGTGAAAGGGGTGCTATTAAGAATTACACCTGGGCAATGGTCCTAAACCCCATTTACAAATCAGGGCATGTGTTCACCTCACCTTGCAGAGTGGCCTTCCAGGAGGATGCTGAGCTGTTTAAATGCTAGTTGTATTTAATTCAGCACTTGCTCAGCGTGAAGAGGCTGCCATGTGGCTGTTGACCCCCTTGTCTGTGGCGACTGGACTCTCCAGGTCCCCTCACAAAGTCAACACGTGCAGTTAACAGGCAAAAAACGTTTGGTCACCAAACGGGCTGTTTCACTTCTGCGGCACTCACCCTCACTTGGGCCAGCTTGCCCTGAGCTGATTTATGTGGCATCCTAGGGCCCTGGCTGAGTGTGCCTTTGGGTTGCTTCATTGTTTCTATTCAGACTGTGAGAGGGATCTGTGAATGAAGTGAAATAATGGCATGTAACCCTTTCTAGCCAAGGCAACAGTCTTCTTAAAATATCATTTTTAAGGTTGCCTTTAAATATCTCTACTGCAAATGCAATGTGTGCTTTCATTGCTGTTGGTTTTCTACGCAAAGACCCCCTTTGTCATACTGCTGTAGCAGGCATTCTCAAACTTCGCTATACATCAGAATCACCTGTGAACTTTGTGAAAGTGGATGCCAGAGCCTCATCCCTGGAGAATCTGATTAAATAGGTCTCACAAACATCTGTAAGAAGGGTCCAGCTGGAAGAATCTGCAGGAGGTAAAAATTCTATAGAAATCAAGCCACCTACAATTGTACTTCTCATAAAATTCTTCTTCATGTCCGTGAAAACACAGTTCTGGAAACCTAGCCAGCCTTCCAGATTCAATGCAGGGAATGACTCCTCCTCCAAAATCATCTGAAAGCGATGACTCTCATCTGGTGAAGAAAGATGGATTTTATTTTCTGAGACGCCAAACAAACTATTGCAAGCATCTCGCTTCTTCCAAGCTGTTCTCATTTGCTGGCTCTGGTAGTGAGGGCTGTGCACACCAGGGCAGTTTTCTTTTCGATGAGGCAGGAAGCTGAGGAGTGTGTTCTCCCAGGGGAGCTGCAGCTTGTGTTTCATGGACGTAAAGGGCTCTCAGATTTGGAGGCAACAACTGGAATTTCAGACTTGGAGCCAAACGCCCAAATATTCTAGGGCTGCACAACAGAGAAAAACATGTGTATTTATGTCTGTGTTTTCGTGCTCAAAGACATGGACAGATAAATCTCACAGAAAAATTTTATTTTTCCCAAACACTCAGGAAAATTGGCCCTTGGTTTATTTGCATGAAGACCGCTGTGTGATTCAGATGCACACCCAGTTCAGGAATACTCATTGCCATGTAATATGTAGGCTGTTATGAATATTCTTTCTTTTTTCCCTGACTGTAACAATATTACATGTTTATTTTTAAACACTTGAACAAAAACAGAAAAGGGTAATAAGAAAAGCCAACCACCTAAAACCATGCCTGTCAGAGACAGCAAATGTTAATATTTTAGAGTATTGCATGCTGCGTTTTATATTTTCATAGTACACGTGTCATCATATAAAAATTATAATTAGTATGCTGTTTGATCATCAAGTTTTCACTTGGTGTATTTTGAGACTTGCTCTGTATTGCTAAATATTTTTGGAGCACAAGATTTTAGCTTTTTATTTTCTGGCTGCCCTAGAAAGATAGATTGGAAAAAAAAACTGTCTACTATCTAACCTCTAGTTTGTTTCCTTTTAAAAATATTTATATGTTGTGGCTGCAGTGAATTGCCTTTAAATAAAAACTTCTGGTTCACGTAACTGATGTATCAAAAGTCTCATTGCATATGGCTGACTTGAAACCCGGGCATTTTAACTCCATCTGTGGTCATTGTTGAAGCTGGCCTCTGGGAGGTCAAGCACTTAGAATAGAAAGTTTGTATTCTGTACACGGATGCCACAAAACCCCACAAAAATCTCCTGCAAGAGTTGAGAATTCATTAATTTCTCCAGTTTCTCTGAATGTGGTTACTTTCGGAGATTTGCTATAATGGCATGAGTTGTGAATTTCAGCATTTGAAGAATGGGGCTGGGATATTTCTTGGTCTCTTCATAGCTGTTGCTATCACGATCCATGTTCCTTTTGCGGAGCAGCAAGGACAGCAGGCACCTCATTGGAATCAGAACCTGGACAGAAAAAGAACTTTTCCCCACAGGTCAGGACCTACTACTTATGCACACTCTCCTGGCTGTCTCAGCAACATGAGCTGCTCCTTCAGCGCACTCACCTGCTATTGAGCTCTTTGCACCTCCCATTTCCCCACCAGGCTCTTTTCTCTGCCCTGACCACTGTCTTCTATCAGCTCCACTCCCTCCTATCTTCCGAACTTCTGATTGCTCTTCAGGTCTCAGCTTAAGCAAGGTCAAAGCCAGCTAAAAGCAGGCAACTCAAGCCTTGATCTGTGAAGACCTCCCCATCCCTAGCAATACTGTGGATATTCAGGTACTTTAAGATATTCAAACCTGATAGGTAAAGTTGAAAACAATCTTTTATTAAAAGCTGCAAGCACTGTTATTTGGCAGGAGGTGGAGAGTTAAATACTTCTTAACAGCAGAAGATTGTCGTTGTGTCCAGGGGAAACCATTCCCAGGGAACACCTGGTAGATGCGTGTGGAGCTGGGTCTTCATAGTCTATGAAAATGGAGTTCTCAGGTGCTAAAATGGCTTTGCAAGGGAGACAGAGAAAGGTATTTCTGTGAAGGAGGCAGGGAAGCATCTCTGTACACTTCTTTTATTTTAGGCTTTTTTGGAAAGGTAACAGGACTGCCAAGATGTCTGTGTCCCACCTTGACTTTGGAGCTGGCTCAGGTCTCCGTCTTAATGGAGAGCGACCAGAAACAAGAGCTGCTTTCACGGGAGATTTTATGGGGCTCTAGGCACAATCAGAATTATTTGGAGCCCAAAGGGACAATACTCAGCACCTTTGTGATAACCCAAAGATCGGCAGCTTTTCTTTTCCATGCTATATTCTGCCTGTCTGGTTATTGCAGGTAGACAGGGAAATAATTGTCCTTTTGGCATTTATTGATATCAAGCAACATTATCAAATTTTCCTATTAATTCCAGTGATGTTTTGGCTAATTCTCTTGGTTATCTGGGTAAATAATCAAAGCACCTGGCATAAATAATTTCCCTTCTTTTTTCTTGTGGTTGTGCTTTTTACTTCTATTTTATGCCTTTTCACAATGAGAGAATCCACATTACTGCCAAATTGGGTGGAGTAATTAAAATGCTGTTGAGCTTCTGAGCAGCTCTGAAAATGAAGGATTTGAGAGCAGAGAGGTAGGAGGCTGGAGACAGAGAAAGCAGCTAAGAAACCATTGCAGCATTTTGGGAGAGAAGTAATGCTGTCCTAAAGATAATGACTACAAATTTAAAACCCAAAAATTATTTATAGACACATTCATCCATCCATCTATTCATGGATACATATGTATACATTTTAGAGGCCATATTGAGTGTCTTTGGTGATGTGTAACTCAACAAAAATAACTCTCAGGTCCCCAGTCTGAAGCTTGGTGGTCTAATTAATTAATAGCAAATAAATACTTTAATAGACAATGAAATCATTTATTTATCTGTAAAGGGGTGATAAGAAGTATTTTAAGTAAAATGCCCAATATGCAAACACATTTAATCCTCTGGATTTGAGAGAAATTCACTGTTATTTTGATTTTTACTATTCCTTTGTGGTCTGAAATGTACCCTAGCCGTACCCCACACTCTATTAGTTAACATGTGTACAATGCTGTCCAGGCTTCAGAGCCACTTTATAGGTGTATGATCTCATTTGGGTCCCACAACAACCCTGTGAAACATGTAATAATAGAAAATAGCATAGGTAGACACTTTCTAACTGCAAAACACTTTCCCTCGATGGGGCCTTTGAAGCTCACATATGCCTACCTTGCTGGTTGCTGGTGATTTACAGTTCAGCACAAATGTACCACTTGAAGTTCTTTGCACATGACATACATGATGCTTCATGCTCCCATGCTTTTGCACCTCTGGTTCCCTGCATTGAAAATGCTTTCGGGGTCCTTGTGCCATTCAAGAAGGACCTTGGCCCTTTTCTTCAGAGGAGTGATGGTGGGGAGTGATGGGGGAAGACAAGCAGAGGCAGCATAGTCCTTGGGAGGGAAAAGCCAGGCTGGTGACCACTGCAGGGCTGGTATGGCCAGGTGACAGTCTGTTAAAGGTGGCACAAGCTGGATCCTGCCACTGCCTCTGCCATCCATAGGCAGACCAACGGCACCTCAACAACGCCAGCCCTACATCTGAACTCCCAGATGTTCTCCTTCCATAGCTCTGCTCATTGGTCAGCTCACTCCCATTGCTAGGGAGAGCAATACTGGACACCGATCTCATGTTCCTTCCCCACTGGAGTCCCATCAATGTGTGTGTCATGTGCGTGTGTGCATGTGCGCACATGTGAAACAGAGGAGAAAAGAAGAGAATGGGAGTTTGTTTTGTAAAGGAAAATAAAGCAATGGAACAGAATTGCTCAGAGGTCCAGTTGTAATTAGTTACAGTTCCTATTCCTATGTCACTTCCACCAGGAAGCCTCTCTCTGGCCCCCACCCTGGGCTTGGTGCACCCACCCACCTGAGCGCTCATGTTGCCCCTGAACTTATCCATATTTTGGTACATGTAGTAAACAGCACTCTCTTGGTGACAAATGACAGAATCTCAATTCAAATTAGTTTAAGCAAAAATAAAAGGAGAAATAAAAGGAGATGAGGCATTTATTAAACCAAATATTCAAATGCAGAAAGGGTTGGGTGGAGCTGGCCCTGAGATGGCCTTGTCCTGGGACTCAGTGCTGTCAGGAGTCAATGTCTCTGCCTCATGATTGCTACATGGAGTTGGCCTCACTCTTTCCTGCCATAGCTGGTCTCCATGGCCCAGATGGTGAGCAGAGAGGGAAGCTTCAGTTTGCACAATCCTGAAGTACACAGTGGTCTTTCCAGGTGGGTTAACAGGTTTATTTTCACACAGATTGTTGGGGCTAGAGGGATGATGTGGATTGATCCCTAATGCCAAGGACTTGATCTGTCTTTAGAAGTGCAGTGTGAGGCATAGACATGGTGAATGGAGAAATCTCATTACCTGGGAAAGTCTTCCCATTCATGACTTTTGGGAGTTAATGATCCCTCTGAGCTGTCACTATTCTGACTTCTCTCTCCCCTCACTCAGCCACAGCCCCTCAAGGATAAGAATGTGTCTGGCTTTCCTTGTGTACCTTTGCTTTAGCACAGGTCATGGAATTCAGTGGGTGTTCACCAAGTATTTGATAAGTGAATGAATGAACGGATGAAGCCGCATGTAGCAGTGGGAGCTAGATTAAATCAGGTGCCTGCACTGGCAAGCCTCACTCAGGCGTGGCTGCAGCACACGTGTTCTCAGATATCATTTTATGTGAAGTAGAATTCAGAACCCAAGAGCTTTGCCCCTTTAGGTGATTTTTTTTTCACTCTTTAGACTTGGGCCATGTGGCAGTGAGCCTGGAACTCCTGCCACAGATGTGAGTTGTATAGTGAGGTACCTTCAAAGTACTTCTGGACCCTGAAGGCTCCGACCCATTCTACTGTTGGATCTTCAACGTCTCTTCTGTGGATCTTGCCTCTCCTCACACTGACCGCCCCCCAGGACAGAGCCATGGAGTTTGCCTAGAAATGTCCACCTCTCCCAGCTAATAATCAAAGATCTCCCACTATGGTTGGTTTAACTAAGAGAATTATTTTCCTTCATAGCCTTCCTAAATTCTTCATAGCAACATCACAGTCAGAAAATGCTTAAGCACTTTGTTTTCTAACCACCCTGTTTGCAAATAAAAAATTAGGCTGACATGACTTTCTCCTGGAACGTTGTTTACATTGCAGTTTGCCCATGAGGAATGTTTTGAATCCCAGCAAATTAAGCACTTTTCAAACGTGGTGTTTAAAATAATAAAAAACTCTCCCCGGAACATTTAAGCAGTACTGGAGGCTTTCCTAGCCAACACCTGTGATTTGCCTGCTGTTGCCATGGAATTTGGCCACGGAGCTCAGTGTACTTTTCCTAACATTTGCTTGGCAGATGTCATTACATTAAGTAATATGTTTAAAGTCCTAAAGAGAACCATTTCTTTCCCTTATGATTTGCTGGACAGGGAATGAAGTCATTTTCGCATCTAGCAGAAGGAGGCTTTCGCATTAATCAAAAATGTAATCAGGCCCCTTAAAATATAAGGCTGACTCTGTCCACAGGCTGCTAAGGCTCCCCAGTTCATAGCAGATATTATTTTGGAGTTCTGTGGAGAAGATGCCCTTTAAAAAAAAAAAAAACCCACACCTGAAAGTTTAGTAGGGTGGTGTGGCTTTGCTGGGGAGCTGTTTCTCTCAAAGGTAAATGAGACTGTTTCAGGAGATGTTTTGCGGATGCTTGGAAGGCTGTGAGGAAATGTGTCATGGTGGCAATGAAATTATCACTGGTTTGTGCTTGTTATTTCACCAAGTCCTGGGATATTTTACACTGGGTCTCCATGATGAGGGATCCTTTTAAACACTGGTTGGGGAAAAACCCACATACTGAAACTGTTTCTGTGCTCTTTTCTAAACAGACTTTTTAAAACAATTATTGTCTTCTAAAAAGTGATACATTGATTCATTTGCGATTTCAGATTTAATGAACTTAAAAATTTATAATGGTAAATTCTACTAACTGCTAAATTCTGCCCAATTTAGTTTCTATATTAAATGCATTTTCAAGAAAAATTACAGGGATTTCTTCCTTTTTCACTTAGCAGAATGATCGTAAAGTTAATCTGGGAGAATATTTATGAAACTAGTTAAGATTTTGAAAAAGAAAATAATAAGGAAGTGCTGGAGTTATCAGATGTCAGCAAATAGTATGAAATCATAGTATTTTGAAAACCATGTTACAAAATAGATGACTTAGTTGTAAGTGTCCGGAAGCTGTCTCTGAAAGCTATAGACATTTAATGTATAACAAAGATGGCATTTCAGGTTATTAAAAAAAGGACAGTTTATTAACTAAGTGGTAATGGGACAATTGGCTAAACATTTTTTAAAAAAGCAAAGCTACTTAACAACATAAACAAACATAAATTCTAGGTAGATCACAGATCTGACTATGAAAAAGAAAGTGAAAAAAATGATAAAGTTTCCATAACATTGGCATGTGGGTTTTATATGTGTGCGCATGTGTGCATATGCATTTGTGTATGTGTGTAGGGGGTGCATGTGTGCATATGTGTGTGTTTATGTATTTGTGGGTGCATGGGTACGTATGCATGTGTGTATGTGTGTGTGGGCATATGTGGGATTATGCATGTGTATATGTGTGTGTGGGTGCACATGTGCATATGCACGTGTGTCTGTACATGTGGGTGCATCTGTGTATATGCATGTGTGTGGGTGCATGTGTGAACGTGTGTGCATATGTGTGTGGGGTGGGCGCATATGTATCACATGTGTGCATATTCATATGTGTATGTGTATGGGTGCATGTGCACATATGCATGTGTGTATGTATGTGTGAGTGCATGTGTGCACATGTGTCTTCCTCATCTTAGCGTCTGCACTACTCTGAGAATGATTTAAGAACCAAGCAGAAACTTGCCTCTCCCTACTTGAAACCCTGCGGTGGACTCACACCAATTGCCTTAATATAATTGCACATTGAGCCCTGCACCATCTCTGCAGCCCTGACTCTTGTCAGTTTCCCATACATCCTCTATGCTTCAGCTATACCAAAATTTCAGTTTTTGAACAAGCAACCAGCTCTTTTGCCTCTGTGCGTTGTATATGCAATTCCCTTTGTCTGAAATGCTCTTCCCTTCCTCCTCCAATTGAATACCTTTTATTCATCTTTTTAGTCTCAATCAAAATATCCTCTCCCCTGAGAACCCTCTGGTTATTCCAAGCAAGACTGTATTCACCTCCATGATGTTACAGCATCAGGAGTATCTCTGCAGAGCACTTTCTCAGCTAGATTAGAATTGCTGACTTTTGAAAGTTTTGTTTGGATATATGGTAAAATTTTCTTATAGGAAACAAATTTTCTTATAGGACAGAAGGATATAAAGTACTCAATACAAGTTTCCCTCTTCCCCATCCCAACTTCCCTTCAGTCTCATTTCCCAGAGTTAACCTCTATGAATGTTTCTTACATCTCTTTACTGAGATTTTCTATAAGTATAGACAGAGATCTGCCTTATCTTGCCATCCTTTCCTCACACAGACAGAATCGTAGGGTATTTACTGTCCAACGTTTCCCTCTTTTTATAATTATTGGTTTTTACTTGTTTGTCTCCCTGAGCTGTTAGAGATATTGGCTTGAAAGGCAACCGTCTCAGAATTGATCAGCGCATATCCTACATAACTGTCCAGAGCCGTCCTGCTGTCTCCTTTGCCAAATTGGAAGCTCCCTAAAGACAAAGACTGTATCATTCTGTTGTTTCTATATACTTGCTGCTTACTATAATTCTTGGCATATAGAACTTCCTGAATGACTTGTAAATGACCGAAAATCTATAAATATGAGACTTTATATCCCCTGGGCTACTGACATTCATGGTCATATAAAATCCTCAGTTCTCCAATATTAACACAGTTCTGAATATATCCTAGAAGGGTAAATACTTTCTCAAGCCATAAGTCAACCAGGGGTGAATATTAAACCTACTCCTCCCCTTAGTGATGTACTTGGATCTCTGTTAGGTGAAAAAGACTTTGGGGATCAGTTACTTTAATCATTTACATCTGTGGCTTAATTTTACTGATAGGAACATTAAAGCTCAGAGTGGCAAAGTGTCCTGTCTAGGTCACGTTAGTGATGGAGCTGAGAATTCACTCTGGGAGTTTGGACCCTGAGCCACACATCCTCTCAGCCTCATGAAGATGTCGTGTGGAAGAGCACACAGAGCAGTAGACATGTGAGCAAAACTTTGGGAAATGCTGGAAACTCCTTGGAGAACATACTGCTTCATGACTGCAAACTTAGGCTAGGCCAGGAATCCTGCTCTCTCACTTAGGATACTTTGAGCTGTGGTAGAAGAAAGCCTAATTCAAACTGGTTTAAGCAAAAGGGGAATCCATTGAATTGTTTCCCTGGAAATCCAACTGTGGGCTGGGCTTTGGGATTTGTTTCATTCAGGGACTCTGGCTCATTTCTCTGAGATCCCTTTGGCCACGTCCTGCTTGACCCTTAGCATCATCCCTTCGCTGGCCTGCCTGATCAATAGCAAAATGGCCATGGTTGGTTCAGGCTTCACATCTACACCCTGCTAATTTAGGGACAAATGCTTCTGCCCAGCCTTCCTAGTGAGAGTCTGAAAGTCACCTTAATTGTATCAGCTTAGGTCAGATGTCCACCCCTCAACCAATAACTGTGTCCAGGAGACTAGAGCATGGCTTCAGTCAATCATCTTCTTCTCCTGAAGCTTCCACCAAAACAGAGATGACATGGGCTGGGTAGAGGAGGGGCAGATGCAGGAGGAGACCCCGGTACTGTTAGGAAGGGGAGGGGAGGGTGAAAGCGAAATGAATGCAGTTAGGCAACCAACAGAGCCCACCCACAATCCTCCCATTATCTTTTCCTGTAAAGACAGGACCCGAGCTAGAAGGCTTCCTCACCCTATGAATTTCCAAGTCTTTCCGGAAGTACACTCACATATGGTCAAATACCAGTCTAATTGGCTCAACTGAGATACTGCGGGTTTTTTTTCCATTTCCTTTTGTTTCTTCTGTCTATTCCATCTCTGCTGGATACTGCCGTTCTGGCCACGCACTGCTAAAACTTCCATCAGGGATTGCAGGGCCATCGTCCTCCCCTGGCACCACAGCCTTCTCTCATCAGGGCCCCCTATTCGTGTTCTACTCCAAAAACAAGGAGAACATGCATTTGCTTTACAATTTGTCACAGAGGCCTCAGAGAACAGTTTCTTGTGCCCCAGTAGCTCAGAGTTTTGGGGGAAACAACTCTTTCAAATTTTTTATTTAGAAAAAGATTTAAGAGACAAATAGGTCACACACTTCACTAGATGGAACTGACTCTCCTTTCCTCTTCAGTGCTCCAATCTACATCACCAAGCCTGACTGGGCTGCCTGGATCTACCTTTCTTAGAATAGGAGCTCGTGACAGGGGCATCCATGAACTTGAATAAGAAAAAGTGTGTATATCTCTACTTTTGACCTCTAGCTGAAATTCAGCATTTCCTTCAATTATATGTGACCAACCACAATTGTAAGAGCACTCTACCTGTGACTTTGTCACCAATAGAAATCTCAGATCTTTTCATATCCTATACAATTGCTACAGAGATCTGAAAACATTGGTTTTTGCTCTTCAGTACTTCAGAATTATAGTAGTTACTAAACTCAGCACCAGATCTTGTTATTTAAGAGTCAGTAAAGAAGCGCACATACTAAAATATATATTGACTGTTTTAGTATTTTGATAGATGCATTTCGAAATCATCGATTGCCTAGGTAATCCTATGTATTCTACTAAATTCATATAAAAACATCATTTTGTGAAGTTACCCATAAGCTTCACCAGACTGCTAAAGTCATGCATGGCCTAGAGAGGATACGTCCCCAACCTTGGTATGACTTATTCCTTTAGTGGAGGCATCACTGACCTGGCTTTTGAGTTTCCATGTTAATTTATTTCCATCAAGCATGTCTTCAGTGTTGCAAATTTAGAATCAGATTATATTCCCTCCCTGCCCCGATATTTCACATGTCTGCTCCCCCATGGGAAGAGAGCAGACAAGCCCCTTCACTGCCCAAGGCTGACACTGCACAGGGCCTCGGTTGCATCTCAGGGGCTGATGGCAGCATGGATACCTCGTACGTGGGCCTTCACGGTGCCCTTCACACTCTGTGGTCCCAAATGAGCTTCTTTCTCCTTTTCAACTAAAGATTAGGCAAAAATATTCAAAAGCCCCAAATGCCCCAGTTTCCTTATAGCTGCAAATTGTTTTGAAACATGCAATATAGACACCGCCCTCCCCCACTACAATCTTCTTCTAACCAAGAATAGGAAGAAAAAGTCATCTAAATGTGAATCTAAATCATTGATGATCTAATTACTGAACCCCCCAATATTTCCAAGGCTCCCAACATTTTACTTCTCTTTCTTCTTGCTTGCTGTCTGTTACAGATTCTCAGGCCTGTTTCTGAAACCTCCCTTGCCTCACTCTGTCTCTCGGCCTTTACACCGTCTGTTAGAGAGAATTTCAGAGCTCAAATGAGAAAAAAATCACCACTTCGACACGTCCAAATGCTTATCGCTGTCGCTGGCAGCATTTTTGTATAACAATTCAAGCTACGTCCTCCGTTTAGACCTCGAATCATTTATAAAGGCAGGTCTCTCCCTGACGACGCCGGGAGAGAATAGGCTGCCAGCGTGGGTGGTCTGGGGCTCAGGAGCCCAAACTCGGAGGGAACAGATGACATCATGGATTCACATGGCAGGTTTATGAAGCTGCAGTTCAGCTTTCTGGAGCAGTAGGCCCAAGTTGCTGCATTATCTCTGCTAGAGCATTCAACGCTGGACAGATGCAGGACAGGGACACTAGGAAATGATATTTTTTAACTTGACATTCAGAAAGATTTGAAGATTTACAAGCATTAGCAGGATACTTCTGAAGCTCTATACATTGGGGGAAGGGAGGCTGGGCTCATTGCACCCGAATGATTTTGCAAACCGGCACACCCACCCGTCCCTTTGCCTGCCTGAATTGCTAATTCTGTTTTTTTTCTTCCCCTTCCCAAAAAGACTGTTACTAGTCTTTTCTCAGACTTCTGTTAGGCATTCTGGGCTGGCACAGAGGAGAACTGAACACCACTTTCTTCATGGGCCTGCAGGAATTTCAGTCTGGGGTGAGGTTTATGCAAACACAAATTAATTCAGACATCCATGGAGTTTTCACCAGATTTCAAGATTATCAGAAAACACCTGCCCCTCATAAGAGAATGTTCCTGAATCCTAGCCCAGAGACGCACTGAGCTTTCTGCTCCTGGTGAGGAATCTGAGGTTAGAGGCACGAGTCAGCACTGCATGGGTCTTCATGATGCATGTTGGCTGTGAAATGAAGGCACCAGTTCTCTGTTACCTGATCTATTACGAGCAATTACTCTCCCTTTCCTAGTTTGTGGTATTATTGTAATAACTAACATGTTAGATACTTTCATCAGTAATAGCTATGGCTCTCTCCAGTAACTAAGTAATTCTAGCTTTGAGCTATAATCTTTTCAGAATTTTTTTTTTTTGAGACGGAGTCTAGCTTTGTTGCCCAAGCTGGAGTGCAGTGGTGCGATCTTGGCTCACTGCAACCTCGGCCTCCCAGGTTCAAGCAATTCTCCACCTCAGTCTCCTCAGTAGCTAGAACTACTGGCACCTGCCACCACGCCCATCTAATTTTTGCATTTTTAATAGAGACAGGGTTTCACCATGTTGGTCAGGCTGGTCTCGAACTCCTGACCTCAAGTGATCCGCCCACCTCGGCCTCCCAAAATGCTGGGATTACAGGTGAAAACCACTGCACCTGGCCTATCCTAGCATTTAAATGCTTAATGGATCCAGCCTACATGAGCTTAAATCTAAGATTTGTCTCTTGGTAGTTTTGTGACCTTCGGACAAGTTATTTAACCTTCTCTTGTCTCAGTTTCTTTGTCTGAAAAATGGGACCATAAGATTAGTATCTGATTCATAGTAATATTTGGAGAACAGATGAGTTAATACATATAAAATGCTTAGAATAGTGGTTAGCATATAGTAAGTGCTAAATGAATGTTAGCTATTTTTTATTACTTTTATTATTATCTTTGTCATTTTTTTTTCTTTTGAGACAGAATCTCACTGTCTTGCCCAGGCTGGAGTGCAGTGGTATGATCATAGCTCACTGCAGCCTCAAACTTCTGGCCTCAAGCAATCCTCCTGCCTCTGCCTCCCAAACTGCTGGCATTACAGGCATGAGCCACCACACCTCGCCATCATTTACCTTTTTGATTGACGTTTTCTGACATCTTGCCCAAGCCATTTTTGTAGACATCATCTTTCCTTTCATCAATGCACCCTGTCTTGTTAAAGAACACAAGATATTTAAGTGTAAATGTCTAAAACTCACATGACTTTCATCTGTAACTGCCCAAAATTCAAAATTAGAGGGAGCCTTAGGAATGTCTGAAGATTTATGACTGTTTTTTAAGAGTGGGAAAATTGTCACCAGCAAAGGGTAGCCTTGAGTTCGTTTTTCTGACCCTGCCATAGCCTTGGGAGCAGCTGTAAGGGAACTTGGTTGTCATAATGAGGCCATGCAAAGATGCTACAGACAGCTGAGCTGCAGATGAGCCTGAGCTGCTGGTCTTCGCGATAAACACCCAGCTGCCCAATGAAAGAAGTCTGACTCCCACAGGGAAGTGGCTGAGAGAAACTGATCAGCTGATGGATTGTGCTTCTTCTAGACTCTGGCACCTAGACATTTCCCTTTAACAGTTTCAGATGACTTTGTCAGGGCGGCTGCTGCAAAGGGAATCAGATGGTGGCAGGAAGGAGCGGGATCAAGAGCCTGCACAGCCCATGGAGACAACAGACCTGGCTTCCAGTTCCAGCCACTCTCAGTCTGTCACTGGCTCCTTCTCTCTGTCTCAGTTTCCTCACCTGGGAACGAATGGAGAAGAATAGTATCCGCCTCCTAGGGTTGATTTTGGTTAAATGAGATAATGGGCATGTAGAAGGATGTCAATGTTTAACCAGGGTTACCATGGAAACAACCATATCTGTATGGTGGGGAGTTGCTTCTTTCCTTTTTCTGCTGCTTTGGAATGAGCGGCTCATTGCCTCTCTCCTCTCTCTTGAGAAAAAGCAAAAATGTTTTTTGGTGGCTAATGACTTGGGATTTGGTTTTAACGGATTATAAGACCTAGTGACAATAGAGAATACAGTCTTGGGATTGAGGGCAGAGACAGTGTGTAAGGGGGTCCTTGTGGATGGAGGGTGGGTGGAATAGTGGGGAGAACAATTCTGGGGTCAAGATGCCCAGGGTGAAATTCTGGGGGCCAGCCTATGGCAGTCAGGCAGTGCCAGCTGAGGGCATGGAAAGAAGAATCAGAGATGTGATTTTATCTTACCCTGTTACCTACTCTACACCATAAGAATGAACTGACTTTCATGGCATTAGTCAATATAACTGATATTGTTTAAATCCTGATGTTACATGCAACTTCCATCACGTAGAAGCAGAACACATTTTTGTACTGCCTCTCATAAATGCTGAAAGTAGCTGTCATGTATAAATCCATTTAGTTTTAGGTTCTAAAGAACAATGTGTGCAACTCCAGATTTTCAGTAAAATCATATTACCAGTAAAAAAAAAAAAAAAAAAGAAAAGAAAGAACTGACTTTCCAATGGGCAGAGGTGCCCAGCAGGCCTGCAGAGCTGGTTCTGCTGCCATCTTGGGTGCCTGATCCCTGGTTACTTTGAAGGGACCCTTGGATGCTAAATGAAGTGGTAGGATGAGCTCCTACCCTGGGCAAGGCCAAGGCTGAGCTGAACCAACGAAGGACTGACGTGATCACTGAGTGGGGACAGTGGGTCTGTGAGCACCACTGCTGCAGTCTGAATGTTTTTGTTCCCCCAAAATTCATATGTTGAAATCCTAACTCCCAAGAGATGGCATTAGAAGGCGGGGCCTTTGAGACATGATCAGTCATGAGGATGCAGCTCTCATGAATGGGATTAGTGCCCTTACAAAAGACGCCCTGAGATCTGCCTTTCTCCTTTTCCATGTAAGGACACAGAGGCTTCATCTGTCAACCAGGAAGTGGGCCCGCATCTGACACTGAATTTGCCAGCACCTTGATCTGGGAATTCCCAGCTTCCAGAACTGTGAGGAATAAATGACTGTTGTTTATAAGCCACACAGTCTATGCCAATTTGTTACAGCAACCCAAATGGACTGAGGCAGCCACCTCAGACGTGGACGCCCTTCACGAGTGCTGGACAATGAACAGGGCTGTAACGACCATTTTCCCTGGTTGTCGAGAAAAACTTTCAATACAGCAGTTACAAACATGGCTACTAGAAAGTAGCTCTTTGAGGTAAAGCATCACCTAGATTCTCACAGAAATTTCCTCACAATGCCATCATGCTCAGGGGTTTTCATCTTGAATATAGGAATATATTTGTTATTGCTTGCTTGAATATCTATAGATGCCACTCAGATTTAGCATTTCATGATTCTGTCCTTTTCTAAAATTCTAGATGAAAGATCTAGTATCAGGCCGGGTGCAGTGGCACATGCCTATAATCCCAGAACATTGGGAGGGTGAGGTGGGTGAATCATTTGAGGTCAGGAGTTCAAAACCAGGCTGACCAACATGGTAAAACCCCATCTCTGCTAAAATACAAAAAATTGGCCAAGTGTGCTGGTGGGTGCCTGTGATCCCAGCTACTTGGGAGGCTGAGGCAGGAGAATCGCTTGAACCTAGGAGAAGGAAGTTGCAGTGACTCGAGATCATGCCACTGCACTCCACCCTGGGTGACAAAGTGAGACTCTATCTCAAAAAAAAGAAAGAAAGAAAGAAAAAAAGATTCAGTATCTTTATTTTTCCCAAGACAGATTCCCTCTGGGAACAGGAGCCATTCATAAATTTCCTCTGAAAGGTCCTCCTGCATCACCTCCTTCAGGACTCACAGGGAGTGTCCGGACAGGATGGCAAGATGTGATGGTCAGATCACACGCCTTCCGTCTTATCTTTCCAATCACTACATAAATCTCTCCTGCGAAGCCAACACCTAATTTCTAGATGAGATTAGGAAATAATTACGCAAAGTCGTATCTTATTTACCTATGACTGCATAAAAAATGGCCCCAAACTTAGCAGCTCAAGACAACAAACATGTATTATGTTGCAGTTTCTAAGGGTCAGGAATCTGGAGAGGAAGCCGAGCTCAGTGATTCTGGTTCAGGTGTCTCCAGAGGGTGGAGGTTGCTCAGCGTGGAATCCCACTGCTTTGAAGACTCATAATGGGATGTTGGCAGGTCTCAGCTCCTCACTGACTGCTGACATCAGCTCCTCACCAAACAGGTCTTTCCATAGGCTACCCGAGTGTCCTCAGATGTGGCATCTTTCCCCCCAGGAAGTGTTCCCAGAGAGAATGCAACGTGGAAACCACAGACTGTTAGAACCATATCTCTGAAGGTAACACGCCATCTCTTCTGCTACATTCTATTGATCATGCAGACCAACCCTATGTACTGTGGAAGGGGCTGGCTGCCCAGGACATGAATAGCAGGAGGCAGGGGTCATTGGAGGCCAGGTACCACTGTATAAAATCTTTCACATTTTTAATATTGGTTCTCTCTCACACACACACACCCCCCCCACACACACACCCTTCTTGCTTGTTTGCCACTAAAAACGTAATTTCTCAGGCTTTAAAAGGGTCATGATATTCAGATATATTGGCCCCTTTTTTTCCCCTACTGGAAATTTTAAACTCTTATTCTGTAATTGTATATTTATTCAATAAACAATGATGGTGTAGCAGGCACAAAATAAAAAACCAGGGTAGCAACCAAGGCCCAAGCAGGACAGCCTATTTGGGTGTTGAAAGGCATGTGTTTGCCATCCCATGAGTATATGGGTATCCATAGCTTCCATGGGAAATTGCACAATGGCCCTGCCTCCTAACAGCCCCTCCCTTCGCTGGAGCCTCCTGTCTGGGGGAGGACACTTGCTGAGGGCTATGGTAAAGGGAGCTGGGGAGGGAAGACAGGGAGCAACACTGTCTGCCAGGTAAACCAGGGGGCTTCCAATGATGGGGACCAGCTTGAGCAGTTCCCTTGTATGTCTCCCTACAGAATGATGCCTCAAAAGTGTGATGATCTTTCTCAAAGCGCCTCTTCATTTCAGAGAGACCTTTAGACTAAAAAATATTTCTTGTGGTTTAGGGTCAAATTCACTTTGCAACTCCCTTTCCGTTTATGCTCTCCCTCAACCACCTCTCATAAAAGCATGCTCGGCCAGGCATGTTGGCTCATGCCTGTAATCCCAGCACTTTGGGAGGATGAGGCAGGCAGACCACAAGATCAGGAGTTCAAGACAAGCCTGGTCAACATAGTGAAACCCGGTCCCTGCCAAAAATACAAAAAATTAGCCAGGTGTGGTGACACATGCTTAAAGTCCCAACTACTCGGGAGGCTGAGGCAGGAGAATCACTTGAACCCGGGAGGTGGAGGTTGCTGTGAGCCAAGATCACGCCACTGCACTCCAGCCTGGGCAACGAGAGCAAAACTCCAACTCAAAAAAAAAAAAAGCATACTCAACGCTACACCCCAGGAAAGGATTTAGTCCCACACACTTGCTCTACTTCACGCCAATATCCTGAATTCATTTTCTTTAAAACTTTGCTTCCCACCACTTCTCCACATGCTCATGCCCTGGTTTGGTGACAGATTCTCCAAGTCATTCTTGGTTTTCATCTGGCAAAGAAAGCACAACGAGGACAACCATCGCTCCAGAGCGAGTCTTAACACGTAACAAAGGAAATTCAGCTAAGGCACCTAGATTGTCTTTTCCACTCATCTTTCTCTTGATATTTCTCTCCCCTCACCTTCTTCTGCTCTTGCAGCAGAATCATAGAGACAGAAAGTGGAATGAAGATTGCCACAGGGTGGGGGAGAGAGGGAAATGGGGAGTTACTGCTTTAACGGTGTGCTAGTACATTAGCTCTGCGCTAACAGAATACGACACACTGGGTGGCTTAAAACCAGCAGACATCTATTTCTCACAGTTCTGGAAGTCCAGATCAAGGCGCCAGCAGGTTCTATGTTTGATGAGGGCCCAGTTTCTGGTTCTTCCTTCTCTTTGTGTCCCCACAAAGTGGAAGGGACAAGGCAGCTCTTG
Source organism: Cacajao melanocephalus (assembly GCA_963573385.1). NCBI lineage: Eukaryota > Metazoa > Chordata > Mammalia > Primates > Pitheciidae > Cacajao > Cacajao melanocephalus. The sequence continues at coordinate 27,820 of CAUYLG010026367.1, read as the reverse complement.
TCTTTTATGAAGGCACTGATCCCATTCTTGAGGGCTCAGCTCTTATGACCCAGTCCCTTTTCAGAGGTTTCACTACCTAACACCATCACACTGGTGATTAGGTTTCAACTTAGGAAGTTCTGTGGGACACAAACATTCAGACTGTAGCAAATGGATATAAAGTTTCAATTTGAGAAGATGAAAATATTCGGGAGATAGATGGTGGTGCTTACACAACAGCATGATGTACTTAATGTCACTGAACCATACACTTAAAAATGGTGAAAATGGTACGTTTTATAAACATGTATATTTTACCACAGAAACCAAAAACCCAAACCAGAAAACTCACTAATGTCCAAACCAGAAAACTCACTTATGTCCATTCTAAAAGGAGGCGTCAGAGCTTAGCAGTGGGATTTGGAGTCACTGGTCACTGTTCAAGTCCTGTAGCATTAACTCGATCGCTGTTTCTGCACTCTTCTGGTAACTCCATTAAACAATTAAAGAGGAGTGGAAATAATTAAGATGCCGAATTCCCCAGCCTACTTCTTAAGCCATCCAGAAATTAGGCCTTCATGTAGGAGACAGGAGGAGGGCCCGGCTGTATTCCAATTTAAGTCGGCGTGGCCCAAAGTCTAAATCAGGGCTTTTATGTAACCCCCATTGCAATCAGAAGTAACCAGGAGCTTACAGAACCCACCAATGGCTGAGGCCTTCATCTCTCAGGAGTCTTATTTAATTGGTTGGGGCATGGGGCATGGGGCATGGGGCATGGGGCATGGGGCATGGAGGGTGGGGTGCGGTGGGGAGAGCCCAAACATCAGTATTTTCAAAGACTCTCTTGTGGGTTCTAACTCGCTATCAGAGTTGAGAGCTGTAGTTTAGAGAGGACTCGTCCTAAAGTGTAACACCACTGATCATCTCTTCCGGATTTCAGGAAAAGATTAAGTTCTCTCTTCTGCAGCAGATAAAGCAAATGACTAGTCCAAGTCTTTATACCGTCATAACTTTATACTGTCATAACTGGGACAGGCTAGATCTTACGTATGAGATAAATACATAGTACATACCTTGCCTATGTTGGGAGCTCAGGGGGATGCTTGGAGGAATTGGAAACAGCTGAGAGGGTGCCACGCTGGGGATGGGGAGGTAGCATCGGTCTGCAGGCAGCTGGCACACCAAAGCAATGTGAGGACAGCTTGTTGCCATCCCACGAGGACTTAATCACAAAAGGATTCCTGGATAAAAGTTATTTCCCAAGTCAGCAGGGAGAAAAGAATCCTGTTCTAGGCAGACCAGTTTGCGTTCACTTCATTTCATCAATGGAAAGACGCCATCTATTTTTTATTTTTATTTTTTCGAGACAAGGTCTCACTCTGTCATTCAGGCTGGAGTGAAGTGGAGAAATCATGGCTCACTGCAGCTTTGGTCTCCTGGGTTCAAGTGATCTTCCTGGCTCGGCTTCCCAAAGTGTCGGTATTACACCTGTAATATAAAAAAGGAGCCTGGCCCTCTCTATTTTATATACCACTAAGAAAAAAAAAAACATAGACTCCCTACTCAGCATTTCAAACCACTTAGGTGGATTTACTACTTATTGAAAGAGCTCTTTTAGCTTCTTTAAATAGAGATTATCATCTTTATATCATTCTTGTGCTTATATAAGAAAGAAAACAGAAACATTAGTTAGGGACTTTCTTAAACCTTTTTTACATACAGAGCGTGATTGGCTGAATAATTTTCTTGGCGCAAAGCTGTCGATGTCCAGGAGCATCCTCTAGGTCGCTAGGAGGAGAGGGCTAGGGCCGCAGCACTTCAGAAAGACGGCTACATTATTGTCATCAGGGCTTCCTTTTAAGTCTGACACCCACTCAGCAAGCTCTGAGCTGACGCTTTCCTCACCTCCCATGCAGGTGACAGTGAAAGGCGTATGGACAACAACCGGGACTCCTCTTCCTTCCTGAAACAGTCTTCAAATGTCTGGTTGACTAAAACATCAAGCTCATGGTCTAGACTCTAGACATACCATCAAGCTTTCAGGAACAACAGACGTGGCAGGAGGGGACAGCCACATCACACCTGTCTCCAGCCTGTGGTGACTGTGAGAGGTCACTGGCTGTAGGGTGCCTCCTGATTTCAGAGATGTTAAAATGGGATGAAATAGGGTGTTTATATCCATCATGAATTGAATGCCTGCCACGGGTCAGTCACTGTGTTAAAATGACAGAGGTGGTGTAATTCACACTCTCTAACCATCTCCAAGGTGCAGATTATCTTATCATTTTATAGAAGGGCAAACTGAAGCTCAGAGAGGCTAAGATTTCATCCAAACCACACCGCTTAAAAGAGACATGATCAGAATTTGCACTGAGAGCTGTGTCTCTTGAAAGCCTATGTCTTTCCAGCACCCCACAACACCTAATGCTTGTCAATGGAAGGGGATGTGGGAAGTAGAGCCCAGCCTTCAGGAAGTGGGAACTGGGAAGGAGCCAGGTCCATGTTTAAGCAAGGGGGCTATTCAGGACAGGACTTTGGCCCCAGTAGGCTACCGGTAGGGAGTAGGGGGCAAGTAAAATGACCTGAAGAAAACAGGGGCCAGGAAAGAGGGTACAGTTCAGCCTCATAACATCCAACCCCAGCTCAACTCCCTGTCCCATCAAACACTGGCCAGGAGACATTCAAGTGCTGGGCCTGGCTGAAGGGTCCTTCAGGGATTTAAAGGCTGGCTCAGAAGGACAGAAGATGAGTATGTATCTCTATGAAAACTAATCAAAGTTAGAATAAATAAAATTGATTTTGAAGATAGCTGAAAAGGCTATAGATTGCCAAGGAAGAAGCTAGAATGTAAGTAACTGCATATGTATAATATTTGAATGTATATATTCTATTAAGAATGTTGATGCTGAGTTCAGATCCCAGATCTGTCTCTTATCATTCCTAGCCATATGGCCTTGGGCTAGTTATTCAATCATCCAGAACCTCAATTTTCAAATCTGTAAAATGGGTACTATAATAGTCTCTGCCTCATAGAGCTTTTATGGACTAATAAATGTCAAGTATTTAAACAGTGCCTGTTGGGCAGTGAGGGTTTATAACCATCTACTTATGTGGTTTCTGATGTAGCATGGAATAATAGATCTCCATTTAATGTGGTTGAAAGTTACCTCCAGGAGCAAGAAACTTCAGGCTTGTCCTTCGCTGTAACTCCCCACTGCCAATGAAGTTCCCCAGAGGCCCGAGGAGACCCTGCTGAGCATGGAGAGGTGCAGGCAAAGGGCTGTCTCACTCGGCAGCTTGGGGGAATTGGTACATCCACGTGGCAAACACTGTGAATGCTGTAGCCTCCCGCTTGTGCAGGTTCTCCTGGAGAATGAGAAAGCCTCTCGTTGGCACCTGAAAACTATCTGGAGGATTCCTGATGTTGTGGGAATTCTGGGATGGAAAAGGATTTGCCTCAACTGTCCTCTTTATTCTTAAAGCTCCTGGGAAGGTAGAAGACTTGATGGATTCAAGATAAGAAATGAGATGACAACAGCAGAGCCTGAGTCCACAAGGCCCTTTGCTTCTGTGTCTATGCACTGGAGATTAGATAAGATCTGGTTATCAGCAGACAGAAAGAAAAGACTCGTCAGAGTCCATTAATAATGGAAACACTTAATATTTACAACCCCTTATTGCACAATGGTGCCTGTTATAAGCACGTCTTCTCTATTAGTTCATAAAAGCTCTATAAGGTAGATATGATTATAGTACCCATTTTACAGACTTGAAAACTGAGGATCTGGAAGACTGAATAATTTGCCCAAGGTCACATGGATAGGAAAGATAAGAGACAGATCTGAGATCCGAACTCAGCATCTACATTCTTAATAGAACATATAAATTTAAATATTGATTGCAGCAGCAGCCCATCTGGAGCAGTCCCTTTGAAGACAGTGGCTGCAGCCGGGGAGGCACCACAGGGGCTGCATGCTCCATGGAGTCAGTGGGAGCTGGGAACAGGCGGGAGCCCCACCTCCCTTCTGAGTTGGTGAGGTGGGAGCCCCACCCTCCCTGGCAGCTACAGCAGCCCAGCTGTGGCTGCAGATGTGGGCATCCCTGTGCTCTTGGGGGCTGAGAAGCCCTCTTCCCCTGCAGGCTCAAAAGTGCCTGCTCCCACTGCCTGGCCTCTCCTTACTCCCAGCGGCTGCTCCAGGGCTGAGCAAAGTTGTGGCCAAGCCTGGATGCTGCCACAACCCAACCAAGTGTGCTTGCATTCAGGGCAGCACTGACATGCCAGACCCCTGCCGCCTGGACCCCCTCTGGACTTAGGACACTGACAAGCATGGGGTAGAGGCCAAGTGTGGGGGCTAAGGCCCTGCAGGTGCCCCTTGGCACAAGGAGCCTGGGTGCTGTGGATAAGCAGATGGCAGCAGGAGGCAGATAAGCTCCTGGGTGGAAAGGGGCAGGTCCCTGGTGAAGCCCCCACCTTCAAGCCAGGGATGGCCTGAAGCATGGGGACCAAGGCTGTCACTTTCAGGTGGAGTCCAAGGTCCAGAGTCAGAATTTATGGCGCTTTTTCTGTGCCCACTCATGGCAGCTCATGGACCAATCAGCACATACTTCCTCTTCTCTGAAGCCCATAAAATCCCAGACTCATCCAGACTCTAACAGACTATAGGATGACCCACCTGTGGAGAGGAGCTACCCTCCCCATATCTCCTCTGAGCTGTTCTGTCACTTAATGAAGCTCCTCTTCACCTTGCTCACCCTCCAGTTGTCTGTTTACCTAATTCTTCCTGGACACGGGACAAAAACTTGGGACCTCCGGAATGGCGGCACTGAAAGAGCTATAACGCAAACGGGGCTAAAACACACCTCCCCACTTGGCATGTTGCAGATGAGAAGGAGAAAAGAGCTGCAGCCCTTTGGGGAGCCCAGACCTAGGGGCTCCCTGAACCAGGTCTGTGTCACCCTCTTTGGTGCTCTGTGGTTTCTGGCATCTCCAAGCTTCCAGGTGCCACCTGCGGTCCCCTTGTGGTGGGAAGTCTCTTGCGGTGCATCTGATCCAGCCACAGGTTTGCACAGAGCCAATGCCTGTGCCACCACCTGAAGCTGCCCACCCCATCACAGCAGCCTGTGTGCCTTACAGTCTGCCTGGCTGTGTGCAGGGGCTGGACCCCACGCTTACTCACACATGCACCCCTTGCCACTTTGCTCCTGGCTCACCCTTGGCAGGCATAGGATCCAGGCCAGTAGCACAAGCCATGTGCAACCTGCCAGGCCAAGTGGGCAGAAGGAGCCCAGCAGGCCTGAGCAAAACTCAGGCAAAGGCACCACTGGTCACAGAGGCTTCTGTCTGGAAAAGCGACACCCCCAAGGACCTGTGACAGTATTATACACATGCAGTTACTTGTTTTCCAGCTTCTTTCTTCCCTGGCAACTCACATTTGTATAACATTTTCAGCTATCTTTAAAATTAATTTTATTTATTTTAAGTTGGATGAGTTTTTATAAAGATACATACCTGTGTAACCCCCACCATTAACAAGATATATAACAGTTTCGTCACTCCAGAAAGTTCCCTTATCTTACTTTACAGTCAATCCCAAGTCCACTCTGTCCCCAGGCAACGACTGTCTGCTTTCTGTCACTATAGATGAGTTCAGTAATTTCTAGAATCTACCTAAATGTAATTATACCAAATATATTCATTTGTGTCTGGTTTCTTTTGCTCAGCATAATGTTTGTGAAACTTATGTTGTTGTGTGTAAGTGGTTTGTTCCTTTTTATTGCTGAGTAGTATTCCAGTGTGTGGATATACCATCAATTATTTACATAATCAGCTGTTGATCAAGTATTTCAGGTGTTTTCAGTTTCTGGTTTTTCTGAATAAAGCTGCAATAAACTTTTGGTACAAGCTTTTGTGGGAACTTAAGTCCTCTATTTTCTAGAGTAGATACTTAGAAGTAGAATTGCTGGATCATTTGACAATTGCTGGATCAAACAACCACTTTGGAAATCAAACAACCATCTTATAAATAAGATGTGTCATCTTATTTATAAGAAACTGCCAGACCATTTTCCAGAGAAATATCAAATTTAAAGTAAAAGATCACACATCTTATTTACAAGAAACTGCCAGACTGTTTTTCAAAGTGGTTGTTCACCTTAGGGTCCCACCAGCAGTGCGTGAAAGTCTCCATATACTTGACAACACTTAGTAAATTTTAACCATTCTTACTGGTATGTAGTGATAACTCAGTGGTTTAAATTGCTTTATATCTTAATAACTAAGGATGCTGAGCACATTTTCATGTGCTTGTTGACCATTTGTACATTTTCTTTTGTGACGTGTCTATTCCAATCATTTGCACCCTTCCCTCTTTTAACAGAAACGGGGAGTCATCTTATTTTTGAGTGATAGGAGATGTTTATATATTCTAGACTCAAGTTATCCCTCAGAAATATGCATTGTGAAGATTTTTCTCTCTCCCATATTGTATATGGCCTTTTTATTCTTTAATGGTGACTTTTAAGAAGCAGAGATTTTAAATTTTGATAAAGTTCAATTTGTCATGTATCTTCATTGATGTCTGTGTGTTCCCTCCTTACTCCAAGGTTGCAAAGATATTTCCCCATGTTTATGTCCAGAAACTTTGTAGCCGTAGGTTTGACACTTAGGTCCATGATCCATTGTGAGTTAATTTTGATTTGATGGAAGGTATGGTGGAAGTTCATTATTTTGCACACGGGTGTCCAGCTGTCCCATGGCTATTTGTTAAAAACACAAAACAGAGTCTTCTCAGCATCGAATGACCTTGGCACTTTGTGTGGGGCCTGTCTTTGAGCCCCTCTTCTTGGTTCCATTGATCTATTTGTCTGTCTGGATTACTATGGTGCTATCATAAATCACAATTTTGTTGTTTACAAATGCCTTTTGCAGGTAACAGTGGCATTCCAGCCCTTCTGTTTTCTCAAAAAAATCGTGATGACAAATGGTTCATCCCAGGTCACACAACTGAAGAAAATGGCATAGTCAGAAACTGATACTGAGGGCTCTCACCCCCAGCAGATCTGTGTCTCGGGGCCTGAGGGGAATTCTACAGCAAAACCTGCAGCCCTAAACTCCTGCAGTTGAAAGCCGGGAATTCTGTTTAACAATACTGAAAATCTTCAATCAGTACCAAAGTGGAAATCACGCACTAATTGGAGTTCAATGATGCAGATAATATGGATTGGAGTACGCTGGCTGACAGAAAACTCCCCAGCAGCTGAGGCACTCTCTGTGCATTTCAGCACTAGCAACAGAACCCAGAACAAAAAGATAAGAGACGGAAGCTGTTGGGAAAATGGTGTTCCCCCTTATCTGTGTGTTTCATGTCTACCTGGAATCCAGACCCCTGAAGAACAAACCGTAGACAGACTTCATCATCACGAACACTCAGAATCCTCTGTGAGTGAGAGGGACTGCGGACCAGCAGCCACTGCTGAGCAGTGTCAACGGTACATCTTTAGCTTTGGAAAGTCATCACATTCCTCACCATTGGTCTAAAAGTTAAATGTGGCTAAATGCTTTAAAACGTTCATGTTACTTAATAAGTAACCACGACAAATGAGGCAAAACTCATTTTTTCCTTCAATGTTCAGACTTTAAAAAGAATGGCTAAAACATAATTATACTCTTAAGCTGACTTCACTCTCTAAAAACATTCCTTTATACCATGTTTCTACATAAGCATCTCATCCATGTAGCTGTTAACTTCAAAATTAACTCAGTCATTCAATTTACTTCTGTTTCCAAGTAACTAAGTCCTTTGTAACTCCATGGAAGGAAAATAAATACAAATCAACTTCATTTTGTTTTTCAGGAGAATTTGATATTTTCACTGTTTATGATTCACAGCAGTACTGAAATCCAAGAGTAAACTGTATAACTAATTATGTCATTTAAAGAATGATTCCAAGTGATTCAATTCATGGAAAGCTGTTATGAGAAAATGAAAGAAAAATAAAACAGGAGACATTTCAAATTCAAAGTAAAATGTACAAGGTTTTTATCTTCAGTTTTAAATATGTCAGGTTTTCACTGCCTCACTGGCGGTTCCATGAGCTTAAGGGAGTGACATCTTGATGATGAGGATGCCCCAGGGGACACCAACGGAGAAAGTTCATGCAAACACGGTGAGACCAGCAGACGTGAAAGAAAGTAGCCTACCGTAACCTCCCACTTTACAGATGATGAAATTGAGGTCCAGACTTGGGAAGTGAGAACAACGTGGCTGGTCCAGTATTGAATAGGAAAAGGGAAAAGTTGGGTGGGGTAGGGTAGGAAATGTAATAAGGAGAAGGAAGAAAAATTCTCAAATGTGATGAGTAGAAGAAAAAGTTAAGTTAGCAAATTTAGAAACGAGAATACCTCCACCTATCCTTGTGGAGAGACCAAAAAGGAAAAAAAAAAAAAAAAAAAGAAACTGTAGAAAGTTTTGTATTTTGCACTAAAAAAGTGAGGTGAGCCAAGAACACTGGGCTTTTAACCAACTAGGGTTAAGTTTCTAGCAATAGCCATACTGGGCATGCTGCACTTATCATGTTGTGTAACAATGAGTTACATTATAATGAGCAAGAGAAAGCACATTAAAGCAAAGTTAAAGGTCATTGGAATGGAGCAACATTTGGCTTACTGAGCTCATTGCACCATGGGAGATAATCTGGGTAGGAGTTTGGGAGAGCTTTGTGCCAGGCACAGAATGAAATCACAAAAAGAAAAATATGATTTATATATGAAAGGGTGGACTTAAGACTACGATCCAAGAATGCTGTGGGTATTGTGGGTCCAGAAGTACCTTCTTGTTCTGACTTGCAGTAGGCATTACTAGTGCTCAACAATGCCCAGTTATCTGGCCTTTCCTGGGCACCCACGACCCCTGACTACTTGCAGATAGGTGGGGCCATGTGATCTGTTCTGGCTTATGGATTGTGAATGCAAGAGCCATGGGGAGGCTATGAACAGTACATGCAACTCCCCAGCTATCTCTTCCCGTTCTGAGGGGATCACAGAGCCAGGAGACATGGAATTAAAGAAGCATGGATTGCTATGTCTCCACATCAAGGTAAGATTTCCTTGAGAATCACCAGACCTGCGGTGGACATTGCAAGAGTGAAGACTAAACAAATGCTGTATATTTAGTCACTGAGATTTGGGGTTTGTTTCTTATAGCAGCAAGCATGTACTATAGGCTGACTAATACAATCATCTTCTGTGGTTGCATATCCACGCCGTCTTGCTTATTCTATGTGATGGCATCATTGCCTGAAAGAAACCTTGGTCTGGGAAATTGCAGTTCATTCTCCTGCTGATCCATGCAAGTTGACTTGGGACTGTAACAGCTGGAAGGGTTGGACACAGCAAAAGTGTGGCTGTGGGTATACAGTAATCCCACTTTTGCTTTGTGAGGTCAGAGGAAAAGGTCATGTTTTGCTGAAAACTGGAAAGTTCATGATGACTTGGGTGAAAGAAAAGACACTTTGAGAACATTTAGAAACCTTTGAAATTTGCCAAAATGGCAAGGGACATAGCAGGAGTCCAATGTTTACGCAGTGTATGCACTGAAGGGAAGCAGACCTGGCAGCCTGGGTAGGAGAAACTAGGGGACCTACATGAAAGCAATCTTGATGGGTTCCTCAGACCTCCTTCCAACATGTCCAGTACAGAGGGTGGGAGGAGAAACTTTGCAGTGAAAAGGCCTGACAAACATTACCTCAGTGGGGGGACCAACACCAACACCAACACTGGAAAGTCATGTTTATAGAGACTATGAGAATGAGGTCTTCCTCCCAATAACTCATAACCCCAGTTTTAGCATGCAAAAAACCCCCAGACAAATTTAACTAATAGGGCATGCTACAAAATAACCTGGCCAGTATTCCTCCAAACAGTCAAGGTCATTGAAACAAGGAAAGCCTGAGAGACTGTCACAGCCAAGAAGTGCCTAGGGAGACACAACAACTGGAGGTGATGTGGTTTCCTGGATGGGGTCCTGGAACAGAAAAGAAGCATCAGGGGAAAACCGGGGAATTCAGAATAAAGCCTTGCTTTTACTTAATATTGTACTGCTATTGGCTCGTTAATTGTAATGAGGCAATCATACGAATGAAAACTGTTCATCAGAGGGGAAACTGGCCGTGGGAAGGATGAGAACTCCTCACACTGTCTTCTCAGTTTTTCTCTAAATCAAAACTGTTCTTAAAACAAAGAAGTCTGTAAAAAAGGAACAAATAAATAAAGGGCAAAAAATAAGAAGGCAATTTTATCTGCGATGGTATCTGATGAGTATGCTCCAATAATGACCCATCCTCAGTTTCTTTATCCTAGGCCCATCTTTCCTTTATGAAACCAGTGCCAGAACTAAAGACATTTTGTGCTATGTTGTATTCTTAGATGATTGCAGTTTTATTTTTTAAGTGAATTTATCTTTTCTGAAAAAAGTTAGCAAACTCATTTTACTTAATAAAAGTCAAGTGGATATTCCTAAAAAGAGAAGGGGAAGGGAAAACAATTTTTGACTTAAAGAAGAAGATATTTGTATTTTCAATTTTTTCACAAAGGAAACTGAAGTTGCAGAAATTAAATAAAATATCTGAACATTATAGGTATCGTAAACAGCAGAGCCAGGGATCTTAGACTAGGGTGTCCTTGTCTTGAAGCTCCTCCCTTTTCCATTCTCTGTGCTGCACACTAAATGCCCTCACACAGACAACAGGCGGTTACATGTCATATTTCCAGGCAAGGAGGGTGGTAGGTTTCGCCTGGGAAGTGACTCTGGGCGAGTCTGCTGTCCATGAGGAAGTGGGGTAGGCAATGAATAAATACATGACTTTCAGGGCTCAAAGACAGAGCCATTTTCTCCATCCTCCAGCTGCCTGAGTAACCTGTGACCTGCCTTCACTCTTCTTGGTGTACTTTTCAGTCTCTAGGGCAGTTTTCCAAGTTTCTTTTTTCTTTCTTTCTTTTCTTTTTTTTTTTTTTTGAGATGGAGTCTCACTCTGTCTCCCAGGCTGGAGTGCAGTGCCACAATCTCGACTCACTGCAACTTCTGCCTCCCACATTCAAGCGATTCTCCTGCTTCAGCCTCCTGAGTAGCTGGGATTACAGGCATCCACCACTATGCCCAGCTAATTTTTTATAGTTTTAGTAGACAGGGTTTCACCATGTTGGTCCGGCTGGTCTCAAACTCCTGAGCTTGTAATTCACCTGCCTCAGCCTCCCAAAGTTCTGGGATCACAGGTGTGAGCCACCATGCCCAGCCACAAGTTTTATTTATTAAAATTTGTTCAAGTGAACTCACACGTCCAACAAGCAAAACTAGAGGATCTCTAGTTGAAATGAGTCTGAGTATAGAACCCTTGTATCAGTCAAGGTTCTCCAGAGAAACAGAGCCAGGAGAATATAGCACAGACATATAGAAGAGGAGATTTGTGATGGGAATTAGAGCATGTGATTGTGGAGGTTGAGAAGTCCCATGACGTACCATCTGCAAGCTGGAGAACCAGGAAAGTTGGTGGTATAATTCAGCCAAAGTTCAAAGGCCTGAGAACTGGCAGGGGAGGACCCTCGTGTAAGTCCAGAGTCTGAAGGCCTGAGAGCCAGGAGTATCAATGTCCAAGGATGGGAAAGGATGGATGTCCCAGCCCAAGAAGTGAGAGAGAGAGTTCTTTTGGGTCTATGTGAGCTGTCAATGGATTGGATGGTGCCTGCCCACACTGGTGAGGGCACACCTTCCCTACTCAGTCCACCTATTCAAATGCTAATTTCTTCTAAAAACATCCTCACCGATACACCCAAACTAATGATTTCCAGCTATCTGGGTATCCTTTAGCACAATCAGATTGACACATCAAATTAACTATCACAACCCCAAACTCTTGACCCCTCCTCTACCCCTAACCCACATCCCTAGGTCTCCTAATACAAAATTCTGTTAAGAACTACTGGTCTGTTACATTCATAAAAATGTGGGAGCCATGTGGGGTTGCTAAAAAGAAAGGTGTGGAAGCTCACACTGAAATCCTTCCAGGTCCTCTATAAGGGGTCACCCTCACAACAGCCACAGGTGCAAAGGATTTCATAAATCTTTTAGGAAGGCAACATGTGGGTGACCAACAACCTGGGCTTTTTTCAGGATCAGAGTAGACTGGGTCTTTCATTGAGTGCTGTTGAAAGAAAATGATTTAAGTAACTCAAGCGGAGATTGGGTCTAAATGGAGTCTCTATTTAAAGACTAAATAGGTTCTAAAGACTCTATTCTACAGGGGCATATCAGGGAGGACCTGAGACTTCTCTATTTGAGCGGAACCAAGGTTTTCAAGGGGTGGAGGTGGAACAAGCACATGTTCTTGCAGTTTTTGCATCAGGTGGCAATTTTCATCTTTAAGAAAACTTGTGGTTGGTGATAGTTTGTTCCTGTTTTGGTGTCTCTTGCTTGGGATGTTTGGTGCAATCCCAGTAACCTGAGAACTGTTTTGGCAAACATTGAGGTTTATTGGTTAGTCAAAGTTTATGGTGAAAAGGAAGTAGAAGAAAAACAGGAAAGGAGAGAAAGAGGGCAAGGGTAGAAGGCAAGGGGGAAGCAGGGACTCCGTATCTGTGTGAGTGCTTTTACAGCACTATGTAGTTGGCTTGCACTGGGGGGATGGAAAATATGCATCTGTAGACACCAGATGGAAGATGCTCACAATTTGCAAAGGAATGAGTCTCCCTGGGGTGCAGAAGACACATCTCCCACCCCTGTGTTACCCCAGAGATGTCTCAGTGACTGAAATAACGGGATGCAAGGTGGATCTGCTTTCTTCATATTATTTTCTGTTTTTGCCTCCTTCGTCCTCTCCTTTCCCTCTCCTTCTCTCCACTCTATACCTTTCTTTCCTCCTTCTCCTCCACTGCCTCTTCTGTTCTCCCTTCCTTTCTCTTCTTCTGCCCTTCCTTCTCCAACCCCTCCACCCTTTCTCTTGGGCCTACAGTTAAATTTAGTTGTTAAATAAGTGATAAAACTGTAGGTAATTCCTTTAGATCAGATCTCCCTAGTCAACCTGATGTCAACTTCTGCATTTTTTTTTTTTTTTTTTCGAGGGAGCTCTGTTGGCTAGACTGGAGTGCAGTGTCATGATCTCAGGTCACAGCATCCTCTGCCGCTGAGGTTCAAGTGATTCCCCTGCCTCTGCCTCCTGAGTAGCTGGGACTACAGGTGTGGGCCACCACACTTGGCTAATTTTTTTGTATTTTTAGTAGAGATGGGGTTTCACCATGTTGGCCAGGATGGTTTTGATCTTCTGACCTCGTGATCTACCTGCCTCGGCCTCCCAAAGTGCTGAGATTACAGATCTGACCCACCGCATCCGGCCTGCATTTTTCATTTTTATAGAAAAATAAAACGAAGTGCACTCACATCTCTTTGGCCCTCCCTTCCTTCCCCTGTGGCTGCCTCATTTCTCTCTTCCTGCAGTACCTGTTGCCTATTCCTTCCCTCCCTCCATCTGTCAAGAGTTGTAATTGTCATCCTGCTGGGAACGTGCCTTTGGAAATGAGACTCCTATGCTTGGTCCAGTGGCCTCTCCTCATGTGACACCTGTAAAGCCCCCCTTCTTCGGGGCGGGGCACAGACTTTCCCCCACTGCAGCCCTGTGTGAATGCTGTTCTCTACACCCACTGGAAGAAAGCTTAAGGGAATGTAAGACTTAGAGGTTTCAGCTTGAGAACTCGTCTTCTTATTTCATCTTACTCCAGACTCCGCAATACCTGTCAAACGAAGGCTGGGAGATTATTCATATCTGGAAAGTGTTGCATTTACTTCTGTTTGCATTGATGCTGGGTTGGATACCTGTCTTAGACATTGTACTGAAACGGGGGCAACTGTGAAAGAGAAGCTTCCACTAGTAGTGCAATTAATTAAATGGTAGTAAATAATAATTTGAGAAGTTGAATATTCTGTGGTTGCTTTCACAACTTTTAAAATAATGTGAGTGGTGGCAAAAAGAAAAAAAAAGACTTCAACATCCCAAACCACAAATCACATTTTGGTTGTGGTCTTTGGTCCCTACAAAATAAAAAAGGCTTGGAAAAGATTATTTGAACTACTTTTTTTCCCACAAAGGTTGAAATTCTCCCTCTTTAAATGATCCCTGGACAATTCACATGCCTTTCTAAGTTGAAATTAACATTTCTACATGAAGATTTACTTTGATAATATTAATGTTAATTTATTAAAAAAAAAAACAATTTCATAGACATAATCTCATTCTATCCCATTGCTGGCTGATATGCTCTTTAATGTATGTTTCCAGAAGGTAAAAGGCTTGTCCAAAATACCTCATCCAGAATGTTCTGGGCTATACCTTGGTGTCCTAGATCAGGGCTCAGCAAATGGCAGCCGTGGGTTGAATCCACCTACTATGTACTTTTTGCCTGGTAAACTTGTAAGAATGGGTTTTACATTTTTGAATGATTGGGGCAAAAGTTTTATAATACAGGAAAAATATTTAAAATTTAAATATCTGTGTCTGTAAGTGAAGTTTCCTTGGAAAACCACGTTTGCATATCACTGATGGCTGCTTTGTTGCAACAACGGCAGTGTTGAGTGGTTGCGACAGAGATAAGATGGCCTGAAAAGCCTGAAATGTTTACTCCATGGTCCTTGACAGAGTTTGCCAACCCCGTCCTAGATGAAGGGCTTATTCCATTGCTCAAGAGCTGTCTTTCTAGAGGCCTAGCAGACCCATGGACAAAGGCAAACTCACAAAGAGTCTGTTTGTGAGCCCCAAAGAAGAGGCTTTGAAATTGGCCTACAATAAAAGGCTAGCACTTTCCTGCTCAAGAGCACCCCTGTCCTTCTGAGTGGTGAACTGCAGAGTGGAATTGAGTATCCACGCTGGCAGGTGGCTCCCTCCTCCAGTGAAGCATCCAGCAGTCCTAACAAGATCTTTGCTAAATGAAAAGGCAGAAGGGCAGTATTCCAGCACCCACAAAACATATGATCTTCCCTTTTCTGCGTATCTATTATGTCACTCAATTTAGATGTAAATAGATGATCTTACGTAACTGTCTCCATGATCCCATGGGGTTTACCCAGAAAGGAACTGAAATTTGGATTGGCTAACATTTTTTCCCAGCCACCAAGCTGGTACCTGATCTCTATGATGCCAATATCTGGGTTTTTCCCGCCAAACCTCAAGAGCTCTACAAAGTCAAGTGCATCTCCAATCAAGGGTGTGCTTTTGCTCCATGACCCCATGGGGTTTACTCAGAAGGGAACTGGGTCCTCATGACATCTTCACTGTAGAGGAGCCTTCTCTCAGTTGGATTTCCTCAGAGCATCAACTCTTGGGACCTTATGAGAAATTCTTTAAAAAGAAAAAAATTTTGAAAACTCTCTTTGGGGAAACAATAAAGAAGAAAAGCATGGTCGAGTTTCTTTGGCCAAGGACTTGTCTGAGCCTTTAACAAACAGCGTTTGCAGCCATCTTCCAAGTGAATTCTGGCAACCAGAAGGGAATCTGAATAACTTTGAAACACGAAGCTCTTTCCAAACTTGTGTTCTTTAGAATACTGGTTCTGAAACATCGTAAGTGTTCTGGAAAACAAATAAATGAATAATTAAAAAACGGAGAAAGATGTCATGCTGAGAGACTTGTTTACCTTGCCCAACGGCTAGACCAGGGAAACGGTACTAGAAAAAAAATTATTCTGATAATAAAATAAGAAAATGTATGTCTCCTAAAAGCATAGCACAGCACAGAACAAATTTTTCATTTATTTTGTTTTCATGAAAGAAACGATGCTTCCAGGGTAAGGAAGCTCATGATCATTTCAGGGGCAAAATTGCATATTAACAGGCTATCTCTAGGAGAGGAAGCGACGCAGTAAGAAGTATCTAATGGTGAAAATGCAGTCATTGTATGAGCAAAGTAAAGGAGGTCCCAAGCAGAGAGCCTGCCTAACCATTTACAATGCTTGGGGCTTACAGAGTGGGCCAACAGTACAGCTTTCTCAAAAGGATACCTTTTATTCAGTTAGCTAGGAAATGCCTGCAAGTAATCACACCCACCTGAAGACTCCTTGAGAGGTAGGAGAATATCAGGGTCAAGAGCATGACCCTTGGGGTCATACTGCCCGGATTGCAGTCATTGCTCCATACTTAGCTTAGCTAAAATATCTATGACTCAGTTTTCTCAGCTATAAAATGGGAACATCTAACCCATAGCCAAGGATTCAATGAATTATATGGTTAGTGTGCTTAGAACAGTGCCTGATGTGAAGATAATGCTATGTAAGTGTCACCGTTAGCATTAATTTTCTATTGTTATTATTTGTTGGTGTTATTGTTATTTAGGGGCTTATTGAATCACCTACCCTCACAAGAACCAAGAGGTCATTATGCAATTTCTCTCTCCATATTTTTTTTGGTCTCTTTTTCTTTCTGCTCATTTGATCTTCTCTCCATGTGGATCTGTTTCAGTTCAATGTGTACATGACCCATCACAGTTGTCTTAAAATGGAAGCCAAGGCCCCAGCACACATCCTCTGCTAGGCCAACACCCCTCAGACAGCAAATCAGGGGCCCACCACCCTGCACCCAGGATCCTTGTAAGAGATGGCATCTTCTGGTCCATAAGGTGACCCTTTCCACATCCCCAGGTAGCCCCTCAGTTCTTCAAAAAGGAACATGCTCAGTGGGATGAAAATAATGGGTATGTCTGGAGCTGTGTCCCTAGGCTAAGTTCATCCCAGGCACACGACACCAGGTCAAGACAGCAGACACCAGCTAGACTCTGAGTCAACAGTGGAGAGGAAATTCTCGTTCCACCCAACTGTCTGGGCTTCCATTGACTCAGGACCTGGGGAAGACTCAGCACACAGGTAGTAGATTTTTACAGCAGACCTATGGGTATGCCTGGGTGGTTGCAACTGACGACATGTACCAAAATAACTAGCACATGGAAGAATTTGCTTATTTCCATCCATTTGCTCACTTGTTGAGCAAATATTTATTGAGTGACTTCTAAGTGTTATGCTAGGGAATATGCATCTTAAACATTTCATTAGTAGAACAAATATACATTGTTAAAGAGATAAAAGATATTTTTACACTCTCATTAGTGATATTCTCAATCTAATACTTTATGTGAGTAGTTCATTCATTTTGGAGATTCCTGAAGATAAAAACAATACACATTGTTTATCTTATTCCTATGCTCTAAAAATTGTGATTCAATCAATGTGTTACAATCCTCATACAATCCTCACTAAAAATTGTCAATGACATTTGCTATAGAAAATTTAATTTACATTTTAATAAAATAATATATACATTATATTTATATGTATTTAATAATAATACTGAATATGCAATACATATGAAAACCCACATATTCCCCATTAAGCCTAAGAAATTGAATAATACCAATTCCTCTGAAGCTCCCTGTGTGCCTTCCCAGATTGGATGTCCATCCTTCTCCTAAGAGCAGACCATTCTCCTGAATTGGAGTGAGTCATCCTCTTGTATTTCTTCATAGGTTTTATATATATCTCTAAACAAGCTATCACTTAGTTTTTGTCTGTTCTGGAATTTCACATAAATGAAATCATATTGTATGTGTTTTTCCTAGATAGATGGATATTTTATATCTATAGATATATGCAGATATATATGTCTATCTGCATACATTATATATAATATATACATATATAGTATGTATAACAGATGTATATATACAAATAAATCTATATTGTATATAGATTCAGATATATATTTATATAAACAGGTATGTATGTGAACATTGTCATTATATTTTCTTTTTTTTTTATGAGACACAGTCTCAATCTGTCCCAGGCTGGAGTGCAATGGTGCAATCTCGGCTCACTGCAACCTCTGCCTCCTGGGTTCAAGCAATTCTTTTGCCTCAGCCTCCCAAGTAGCTGAGATTACAGGCATGCACCACCACACCTGGCTAATTTTTGTATTTTTAGTAAGACAAGGTTTCACCACGTTGGCCAGGCTGGTCTTGAACTCCTGACCTCGTGATCCACCCGTCTTGATCTCCCAAAGTGCTAGGATTACAGATGTAAGCCACTTCCTCTGGCCAACATTACCTTCTAAAATTTATTCAGATAAATACAAATGGCAGACATTCAGTTATTTTACTGCATAATATCCCGTGTATGACTACACCATGATTGATTGATTCATTTATTCCCCTGAGACTCTTTTTAGATTTTTGCTATTAAAAGCAATAAAACTATGAGCATCTTAGCCATGACTCCTGTGCAGGTATGTGGATGGTTTTCCTGCACCTGGAAATGGAGTTCTGAGTCATGAGAAAGGTGCACTTTCACCTTGACCAGAGACCATGTGATTTTCTTGTCTTTCGTTCTTTCTTTTTTTTTTTTTTTGAGACAGAGTCTCACTCTGTCACCCAGGCTGCAGTGCAGTGGCACAATCTTGGCTCACTGCAACCTCTGCCTCTAGGGTTCAGCTATTCTCCTGTCTCAGCCTCCCCAGTAGCTGGGATTACAGGCACATGCCATCATGCTTGGCTAATTTTGTATTTTTAGTAGAGACGGGGTTTCATCATGTTGGCCAGGCTGGTCTCGAACCCCTGACTATGTGATCTGCCTGCCTTGACCTCCTGAAGCGCTGGGATTACAGGTGTGAGCCATCACTCCCGGCCAATATGTGATTTTCTGTAGTAGTCATACCATCCTATTCTGTCACCATCTCATGGTGATGGCTTTGTCCATTTTGGTGAGTAAAAAATGGTATATTCTGATTTCATTTGGCATTTCCCTGATTGAATATCCTTTTATATGTTTATTAACCATTTGAATTTACTCTTTTGTGAATTGCCTATCCCTATCTTTTGCTTATTTTTCTATTTTGTTTCCTATTTTCTGTGTTTGTTTTGTGTATATACATATATATATATAGTTTTGTTTGTTTTGTGTATATATAGACACACTGGTGTACATACATATATGTATTAATATGTCACATGTATATAATACAATTATCTCTCAGTTTATAGGTTTTCATGTTTTAAATTTTTTGTTTTCTTTGATAAACAGAAATTTATATTTTAATGTAATCTAGTTTTTCTACCCTTTCCTTTATGGCTTGGTCTCCTTTATCTTGTTTAAGAAATCCTTTACCACAGTGAAATTAAAATAACCACCACCACAAATCTTTTACCACAGTGAAATTAAAACAACCACCACCACAGAAGTTATCCTATACTGTCTTCTAAAAGCTTTACATTTCTTCTTTTCACATTTAATCCTGAAATCCATCTGACACTGGTTTTACGCATTGTGTGTGAGAGGGATCTAATTTCATTTTATTTCTCACAAGGATAACCAGTTAATTCTGCACCATGTGCTCCTTCATTCATCCTTTCTTCCTAGATCTGCAGTGCCACCAGCCACATAGGAAATTTCCATTTATGCATAGGTCTATTCCCAGGCTCTCTCTTCTGATTTCCTTAGCTATTAATCTCTATCTGCACCAATACCATATTGATTTATTTAATATACCTTTTCAATAAGCCTGGACACTGGTGAGTCACTCTCCTCCTCACCCTTATTCTCTTCGGAGTGCCTTAGCTATTCTTGCCTTTTGCTTTCCTATATACATATTAGAATTAACTTCTTAAGGCCCCAGAAGAATTTCTTCTGAATTGACAGATTAATCTGAGAAATGGTATATTAATTTGAGAAGTGGTATATTTATGAAATTGAGTCTTCTCATCCAAGTGTATGGTATATTTCATTTATTTATTTTTAGTAGATATTTGGGTTATTTTTAGTTTTTTGCTGTTAAAAATATTGAATTTATTTAGGTTTCCTTAGATGTCTTTCAGCATAGTTTTACAACTTTCTTAAGTCTTGCATATCTTTTATTCAATTCTTGCTTATGTATCTTATACTTTTTTGCTTCTGTTATGTGTGATAACTTTTTTAAAAAGTATGAACCATAACTGTTGTTTGAGATCTTCATTGTAAACTATAGTTTTACTGTGTTTCATTGTCTTTCAGAGACAGGGAGGTGGATGGGATAATTTTTCCCTTACTGAATAATTCTGGACTTCTAGACCTCTCTACCCTTCAAATCCTTGGGTTTGGTTTTTATATTGTCCTGTCTTTTTCATTGCTGTTATGTTGTGAGGGAAGGACTCCATTCCAATCCTGAGCTTAATGTGCTCCCGAGTAACCATATGAAGCTTATTAAAATTATAGGAAAATCACCATAAATACGTTCTGTAACATTTATTTAAACTGCCCACAACCCTATTATTTAAGATCCTTCAAGATTCTCAAATAGTGGAGCTTGCAAAGAAAATCATGTCTGCATAAGTAAGCTATTATTTCACTAATTAATAGTTATTTGTATGTAGTTTAAATGCTTATATTACTATAGAAAAAAGAATAATAAGTAGGAAGAAAAAGTATGTTCTTAGAAGTGATAACCCAGGACAAATCATCCCATGGTTGTATCTCAATAAAGTTTTAGGTAAAATCCTTACGAGAAAATGAATAATCTGGCAAGCATTGCCTCAGAAATCCAAGTTAACGGAGCAGTAGCCACTCTCATGTGTGTAAGGGCAGTGAGGTTGGATAATGGACACAGCAACAGAATTTGGGGACCATTTGCCTAATTTCTTTCTTTCTTTCTCTCTTTCTCTCTTTCTTTCTTCTTTCTTTCTTTCTTTCTTTCTTTCCTTTCTTTCTTTATTCTTTCTTTCTTTCTTTCTTTCTTTCTTTTTTGAGATGGAGTTTCACTTGTGTTGCCCAGGCTGGAGAGCAGTGGCACGTTCTCGGCTCACTGCAACCTTTGTCTTCCAGTTCAAGTGATTCTCCTGCCTCAGACTCCCAAGTAGTTGAGATTACAGGCATCCATCACCATACCTAGCTAATTTTTGTATTTCTAGTAGAGATGGGGTTTTAGCATGTTGGCCGGGCTGATCTCAAATTCCTGACCTCAGGTGATCTGCCCGTCTTGGCCTCCCAAAGTGCTGGGTTTACAGGTGTGAGCCACTGTGCCCAGCCACCATTTGGCTAATCTCTATAGGTATGTAAAATTCTAAGTTTCTAACTAAGCTATGCAAAAAATCAACATAAATGAGGAAAATCTGAGTTTAATTGAGTTATACTATTGACTATCAGTTGCTACCTAAGGAAAGAGCCATCAATGGTCAGGATAATGAACGTACGCTGTCTAATAGAGTGTGAGGGGTGGTTGCAGAGGCTGAGGAGTTGGGTGCAGTGCCCTGAAGAATGGCTAATGTCTCTGAATTACAAGACTGTTTAGATAGGACAGCGCAGCTCTGTGCTTTTGCACTTTCAGAATGAGTCAGTGGCATTGTGGTAGGATTACTCTAATTCTCTCATTTTGGAAATTTAAGTTTTTTACTCTGTTGAAGTTACTCACGACCATGTGACTTGCTTAAGCAGAAGTGGCATGATCACCTCCAGGGAGAAACATTTGACACCTTGCCTCTCTTCGGCTGACTTTGAGTGCATGAAGGAACAACACTAGCCAATCACATAGAAAACCAAACAGTTGCTAGGATTGTCAATGAGACCGGACCTACAGAGGACCTGGTGAGCCAGAAGCAGATTTTTATTGCTAAAGGTTTAAACTCGCTTGTCCTGCAGCAAAGTCTAGGACCTTCAGCTTGACACAGAGGCCAACCATCACAGTACCTTTTGGGTGAATTACGAATTTAAGTACTAGCAGCAAAGACTGTGGGATTTCAGTTTCAGAGATCCAGAATCTCACTTTCCTCATGTGAACCCTGCCAAAACTGACGGACGTGGGACTTGCTATCCATGAAAAACAAAACAAAACAAAACAAACTGACTCAGTTTTGAGATAAGAATGAGGAGAGTAAAGTTACATAACCAAAAGGATTCCATTCCCCCAAACCATAATTTGATTATCTTTCAAGAATTAAGAAAAAAGTACCGTATGCACCTGTGTAATACACTTAACGACGTGTGATGTAAGCAGAGGGGAAAGCTTGGTGTCTTCTATCCTAACCGCTCTAATGTCCTTAGGTCTAGAAAACCATTGCTTCTTGAAACAGGGCTGTGTTCTTAGCCCATTTTTGTATCTGATAGGCATCAGTGGCGCATAATTTATCAGCAAAAATGCGATATGTAATATGAATTTAGTGTCTTTCCTTTGAAGCCAGGAAGTCCTTTTCCTCCTTTTCATGTTTCTAGCCTTGTGAGAGCTGTCACTTCATTTGAGGTCTTTGAAGATAAAGGAGACTTGTACTCTTGGCTTTCTCACCCCTGATACTACCTACTTCAAATGGCCCTGTCCTTCTCTCTCTAGAATCCATAGTCTGTACACTAATAGCTGCCTTCTCCCAGCTGTCATTCAGGTGGACTTTTCTGCTCCCCTAATGCTCCCCCAACCGGCATCAAAATAAATAAACAAAACCCTTCTGAACTCATAGGATCACAAGCCAATCCCTCTCTGATTTGGCAAGGAGGGGGAATTCTATTTTCTATTCAAGCTCACTCAGTCTCTTTTCTTCATCCATACCCCTCCCCATTCCATTCCTTCACCTCCTATTCCTGCAGAGAAATCTCCATTCCCTCTCTATGACACATTCCTGCTCTCCAGCTATGTTACAGGCACTCACAGACATGCTAACTATAAGAACTGACATTCAAGTCATCCTGCTCTACGGGGTGACAAGAAAGCACAGGGCTGGGATGTGAGATCCCTGCTGCCCTACTCACAATGCAGGGGGGTCCCCTTGCTCCCCAGAATTCCCTTCAGGACTCTGAGACCACAAGGAAGCACGGCAACAGGGGCCAAGGAGGACTTGCCATGTATTTTTCACTGAAAGAGCTTTTATGAGTAATGGAAGTGAGAAAATCACTTGTACTCATATACATCTTGACATTTCCTTTAGAGGGGGTAAGTTTCAAAAGATAGGGTCGCATGATGATATAGAATTATTTATTTCTAGAAATTTTAATTGGATACTCAATACACCCTGAATATTTTTTCCCAATGCCACATCTAGCATTAACTGCAGTGAAATAATAACAAAATTATCTAAGATTTATGTGCAAAGAACTATATTAAACACTTTAAATTTTCATAGAAATCCCACAAGCGAGGTACTAGTCTCACCTCTTTACCAATCAGGACACAGCCTTTGGAGAGGCTGCTGTTGCCCAAGGGTAACATTTGTGAAAGGCAGATTGGGGATCGAGTCCTAGGCCCATCCCATCTCAGACCCCAGACTGTTTACTCCCGTGCTCAGCAGCTTTTGACATGATGGCCCGGTCTAACTCAGGGCTCCAGAGTATACTGAGTGTGTTTGCATCTGTTCTGATTCTCAGACTTCTCATGCCTTTTGGAAGAACTTAATATACATAAGATTTGGGTTAGCTTAAATTTTTTTCTAGGTATCAAAATACAAGAGTAGAATTTAAGACCTCTGGATTTACTCTTGCACTTTTCATTGATCCATGACCCTTTCCCCTGCCCTCTGATGGCCAAAAGGTGGGCATGGTCCAGATCACCAAGGAAAGAGGAAGCCTGAAGCAGGGAGGTTTGTGGCGGTGACCACAGCCAGCCTCTCTGCAAACCTTGGTTTGCTCACTGATAAGTGGAGGAGTTTGTGGTGCTCCCAGGCTGTCTCAGGCGTCCCTTCCAACATTTGATGGCCCTAAACTCTCAGTGCCTGGCTGGCTTTTATGCAGTCTCATATCTGAATGCAGAACAACTCCTCCTTCCTGCAGGCACCTTTCCTCCATTCAGAGAACGTGAGCAACATTGAGAGCATTTAAGAGGCGTTTCTGGTGAACAGAGCAGAGTCCACACCTTCAAGTGGCCAAAAGCTGTTTTGCTTACAGGAGGTTTTGAGCCTGCTGCAGGCAGCCTGGAATCTCCAGTCCTACTTTTCACCCTAGCCTGCAGCCCACTGGAGCTAGTAAATTAAGACCTTTGCCTTTGACATTTGGGTTGGGAAAAAAGTGAAAACCGATCTAATAATAATTAGTTACGGTTTAATATGTGAGATTGAAGCGTTCTCATTTTTCATTCTGGAGCCTGGTGAGAAGGAGCCAAGAGCAGAGATTGATGAGGGAGCATAAACCCCGGCAATGTCCCCATGCCAAGAGAAGTAAATGATCCTCAGGCGCCTTCTTATATCATGTTAAGAATCCACGACAGCCCCAAAAGAAACAGAGAGACCCAGTGAAGGTGGGGGATAAAAGAGGGATTTTTTTTTTCATTGTTCTCTTAGGCCAGGCACCTTGGCACACACAACCCTGCCTATTCATTGTGTAAAAACTGCGGTCTTCAGGCTTCAAGAAAGAGGACTTGGATTCAGATAACCGGCTCTGGGGAAACAGCTTATTTTGCAACACTGGAGATGTATTTACTTTTCACTTAACGAAGGGGAGTGATGTCTTGGATAAGACATGACCCAACACGAACTACAAACATTAAGTCCAAACATGGCAGGGAAAACCCTTCCCAGAAACGGCCAATTTGTTACTATGCAGAATCAGTATTGGTGGTTTTAGTGCCGTGGAAGGATTTCATTCACGTTCTGAAGGGAAAACGCTGTGGAATGGTGAAGCAAACCTAAAGACATTCTGTGTGAGAGTGTGTACATGCACGCCAGTGCATATGTGTGTGTGCGGAATAGCTGTAATTTGACATCATGTGGTAAGATTAGCCGGTTTCTCACTGGCGGGAAATTCAGTGTGACCCAGAAAGTTGCAGAGGGAGGAATCTGTGAATCGGTTGAGAAGCAAAGTATTAAATAATTCTTGATGTATCACTGTGTCCTGGAAAAGAATGAAGATTAGGAGAAAAAAGACTGGAACAGGAGAGGAAAAACAGATGGTGCCTTACAAAGAACTCTCCTGCAGTTTTTCATGTCTCCCAGTGAGACTTGAAATGTGAACACAGAGTTGAGGCTGAGCAGGGAGCCAAGCACACTGCTGCGGACAGGCCGGGGTGACCCGATGACCTGGGTGTGTTGTCCTAAGACTTGGAGGCTGATGCCCAGGGAGGCCCCGGGGAGGGCCGGTAGATGCTGCCCTGTCAGGAGCGGGCAACTGAGGCAACAGGATCATCAGCCAAGTGCCTGCTTTTATCCATCATGAATGAGATGGCAAGGATCCAGCGATGGGAATTTTAGCAGAATGGTTATGTGTAAGGAAATAAGCATATAATAAGAGAGGGTAAATGGGGCTTACCACAGCATACCAAAACCAGAACACAAAAATCTTAATGACTTTTAAAGATTTTTGCAAAGTTTCAAGCCTTCTCGCTACTCAACAAACATACCCCTACCTGCCCTTATTGCCTCTCTAAGCTTTCTAGATCCTTCCCTGTCTCCCACCTTCCTGTAGAGCTGAATGAAACCAGAGAGCAAGCCAAGGGTGGGGAGCCCACCGGCCCAAATAGGCCCTTTGGCAGGCCCCACACTCTCCATGAGCTTCTGTAGATTTGAAGGTTGTCTTGAGCCATTTACCTGAAAGCCGGAGTTTCTAGCTCCAACAAATACGACTCTCACAAAGTAAGAACAAGGCCTTAGTGTCTGAGACGTGGAACTTCATTCAATGCTGTGATTTTAACATAAGAAATGAGAGATTAAATTATAATGACATTTCAAAAAAGAATAACATTTTTATAAATACCAAAGTCTACCAGCGAACTCAGTGGTAGATAAAAGATTTCTAGCTACTGAAGAAAGAGCATTCAATGTGCAGTGTTGGAAGTTTTATGTGAGCAGATACAGAAAAGAACAGCAATTTTAGATTTTTAAAGGAATGTGATGTATGGGAAGGCCCAGGTAGTAAGTCCTCCTGCAGCGGTCCTCAAACTTGAACAGAATCACCTAGAAGGCTTACTAAGACATAGATGGCTGGGCCCCACCTCCAGAGTTTCTGACTCAGTGGGTCCAGGATGGGACTTCTAACAAATCCCCAGGTGATGCTGTTGCTGCTCTTCTGGGGACTGCACTTTGAGAACCACTGGCTTAGATGTAGGATAAAGATGCATGCATAGGTTACATTTCTATTTACCCACATCTGCAACTGTATTATGGCAGGAAGCATAATGGGCTATAACAAAGCCAACACTTATTGGACTCCTTTCCTGTCCCCGGTCAGTGGTTTCAGGGAGCAGCTGAGCTGAGCAGAGATCATCATTGCTGGCAGTGGGAACCCAGGTGTTCTGGACCCCTGAGGTGTGCTGCTGGCTGAAATGAATTTAGGAATTTAGAATTTAGGATTGAACGAGCATGAAATATTAGAATATTAGCATTGAAAGGGAACTAGCAGAAAGTCTGATGATTATGGAATAGACATTGAGTGAGAGAGCCTTGAATTTCAATTCCAGCTGTGACACTAGCTTTGAAAACTTAGCAAGTTACTTAACCCCTATGAACCTCAATTTCCTCCTCTGTAAAACTGGGAACCCTAAAAGGCTTGTGTTTCAGTCACGATTCTCAGTTGCAATCAACTGAAGTCCAGTCTGGCTGATTTAAGCAGAAAGGGAATTTATTACAAGGATATTGAGTTATACAGGGAAAATGAACTGTTTCACCAACAAGTCAATGGTATTTAAAAAAAAAAAAAAAAGAGCAGCTGTAGTTGAATAAAAGAGACGTCAGAGACATAACAACCAAAGGTAACATGTGGACTTCACTTGAATCATGATTCAAGCAACTACCATGAAAAGACAATTGGAAGAATTGGAATAAGACTGGGTATGAGATGACATTAAGGAATTATTGTGAATTTTCTGAGGTGTAATAGAGACTAACACACTAAGGTATTTACTGGTAAAATAACACGATGTCTGAGATTCACATCAAAAAACTCTAGCGAAAGAACTCATAGGAGGAGGGGAGGGGAGGAGTGTAAAAAAAACAGGATTGGCAAAATAATCAACCAAGGCTGCACCTTGGTTATGAATATGTGGTGATTCATTTCGCTGTTCTGTGTGTGTGCATGTGCCTGTGTGCTTTTGAAATTCTTCGTAATAAAATAAACAAAACAGGAAACGGCCTGTCTGTGAGGGCTGATGAACAAGGCCGAGATGTCACTTAGGAAAAGATTGAGACACTGTTGTCATTGTCACCAGTCCCTAGACTCTGGAGCTTGCACCGCTGGCAAGGGGGTTTGGGAGAGCGATGAACTAGCATTTTCTTTTTTTTTTTTAATTGCATTTTAGCCTTTGGGGTACATGTGAAGAACATGCAAAATTGTTGCATAGGTACACACATGGCAGTGTGATTTGCTGCCTTCCTCCCCATCACCTATATCTGGCATTTCTCCCCATGCTATCTCTCCCCAACTCCCCACCCTCCACTCTCCCTCCCCTATTTCCCCCCACAGACCCCAGTGTGTGATGCTCCCTTCCCTCTGTCCATGTGCTCTCATTGTTCAACACCCGCCTATGAGTGAGAACACGCAGTGTTTGATTTTCTGTTCTCGTGTCAGTTTGCTGAGAATGATGGTTTCCAGATTCATCCATGTCCCTACAAAGAACACGAACTCATCGTTTTTTATGGCTGTATAGTATTCCATGCTGTATATGTGCCACATTTTCCCTGTCCAGTCTATCATCGATGGGCATTTGGGTTGGTTCCAGGTCTTTGCTATTGTAAACAGTGCTGCAACGAAGGTGTCTCCAACAGCAAGACTCTCAAGGTAGGAAAATTCTCAAGCTCAGAAGAGGGATTCAGGAGATGGATAACAAAACAAAAACAAAAACAAAACTAATAAACGTCCACTAGAGGACATGGTAGGCACTCAGCCTGT